>QJNV01000228.1:0-104184 GCA_004155935.1 Monosporascus sp. GIB2
TTATTTTATTTTTAAAAGCAGCTATTTGTATTAAATATCAGTTGTTATATGATATATCTATTCGGTATTCCATTTACTTTGTTATTTATAACTTTTTTTATAATTTATTTTATTATATACTTTCTGTAATACTTTATATAAAAAAATTTAAAAAATTATATAACGAATATTTTCATTTTTCAATATTAATATAAATAAATTATGCCTATTCTTAAATCATAATATTCCTTTTTTATTTATTATACTTTTATTTTTATTAATTATATACCTATTTATATATCTATTTATCTGTTTATATATTCCTAAGTTTTGCTTTTTATGTAAAGTATTTTTATAAACTTTAAACTTCATTACAATATAGATTAACTGCTTTATAACATATTTAAAAATCTAGAATTTGTATGTTAACGTTGTTTTGTTATTAAATTTCTAACATTATGTCCCTTTGGAAGTTCGAATTCAGGATGTGGGTAAATGCAGGATGTGGGTGGGGGACACTACGTTTCCTCCCTCTGAGGTCACGCGGGGCCTGCGCTCTCTATTGACCCAAGTTTTCGGGTATAACTCGTATAGCCTTAAAAATTTAATATATAAGCTTTTTCTACAAAGAATATATTCAAGAAATCTGGGCATAATAATAAAACTGATAATTATTACGTCGTAATCGTTTATTTCTTGTATTTAAACTTATTAACGCGATTTGGTCTTGGCAAGAAGACTCCATCGCAAACGTACGTGGCCGATATAACTCGCCGTTGGACCGAGATGGACTTGCTCCAGTTTCTCGGTGACCTCTACAATTACAGTTTCCAACATGCTTGAGACCTCACACGATTCTCGTGGTAATGCACAAATTGCAATTTCCATTCCAATCACTTTGCTAATTGCCTGCCCCAGATCTTGTATACACGCCCCTTGACCCCTCCCGCCGTTCGGTTCGACTTTTGGAACTTTGTCCTGGCAAATACGAAGATGACGTTGAATGCGAGCTACTGGTCGTCGACTTGGATGACCGTCCACATTACGAAGCATTATCGTATACGTGGGGTGGAGCCACGAGTAGCTCAACAGTGAAGGTTGCAGGTCACGCTGTGCTGGTGAGAGATAACCTGCATTCCGCCCTACGCCATCTCCGTCACCCCGACAGAGCTAGAGTTCTCTGGGTTGACGGAATCTGTATCAATCAGATTGATGTCAAGGAGAAGACGCGGCAGGTGGGCATGATGCGACTCATTTTTGAGTCCTGTTCTCAGTGCCTTATTTGGTTGGGGCAAATAGCGACACGGAGTGATAAGGGAGGAAGCTATACTGTCAAGGATGCAGAGACTGCTTTCGAAGTGATCCGTCTCTTCGCGGCAGCGGAGCCCGCTGGAGATCTTCCAGCCAACTTAAGTAACAGTAAGGCTCGGGAGGGGGCCTGCAAGGCAATTAGAGGCATGATGTTTTGGGGCAACGCGTGGTGGCGCCGGATCGTGAGCAATTCCCGGAGTTATTTCTTCCCCCATCTCCTTTGGTTCGAGGGCGCAAATTCCCAAATGTGGAATTTCAGGAGTCGATAGCTCCCGAAACATGTCTTACGACTCCCGATTATTCACCAAATTGACCAGATAGCGCATTTACTGACTCCGGATGTTGTAGTGGACTGTCCAAGAGGCCGTTCTACCCACACGGAGAGTTTTCATATGGCAGACTTTGTCAATCTTCTGGGACATTTGCGTTCAAGCCGCCCAAAACATGGTCAATCCATCAATCCACCATCATCAGCTTCTCACCCGCCTTTCTCCCGAAATTTCTAGGTCTGCCCTTAACGAGTTCACAGGCCAGATGCTTAGTTTGCAGTTCACCCGGGAGGAGGCGTTGAACCGACCATTGTGCACGTTGCAGCGCTGGCGCCATCGAGAAGCAACCGATCCGAGAGACAAAGTGTATGCACTCATGGGCTTGTTTCAGGACGGCCATCTCCCCAGCATCAACTGTGATTATGCACTTTCCACTGTTGCGGTTTTCAAAAGGCTCACCTTGGATCTCCTGCATCTAGAGGGGACTCTGCTTCCCTTGGTGGGCTTGAGAGGTGAGCCACACGCAACGCGAGGCTTGCCGACGTGGGCGCTCGACATGGTTCGTCCACCTCAACTGGTAAATTCGGGGTGCAAATTCTGGGAGCACATGGATCGCTTTTATCAGTTCCACGCCGACAACGATATGAGCCTGGAAATGGAGACGCTAGACGACGATTCCATTCTGGCCTTGAAAGGGTTGCCCATTGATACTATTCTTCTGGTGGACGAGGGCATCGCTGTTGATGAAAGAACTATTTTACCCGATGGAGATTTCATTGACGTGGTTAAGCGGCGTCAACGGATTTCAAGGGACCAGTTCGAAGAGCCGTCTTACAAGGCTGCCATGCACGATTCCTGGGATGATGCATTATGGAGAACTATGCTCGGAGATCTCATTACAGAAAACGAACGCGTCAAGCGGAAAGCGGTTGCTAGTGATCGGGAACTGTTCCAGGCGTTCGTTAATAATGGCGATTGGAACGAGGTAACCGAGTCACTCAAGTCTATGATTTTGAACCAGGCGTTCTTCATTACCCAGAGAGGATACTTTGGTATTGGCCCCCCAAATACCCGGGAAGGAGACACCGTTTGGGTGTTACTTGGTGGCAGAGTGCCGTTCGTCTTGCGGCCAATAGGGAATAACTCGAGTCGGAGACACGTCGCTATGGAGTATACGTTGATTGGAGATGCGCACGTCCAAGGCGTAATGGATGGTGAATTAATCAGTGACCGGCAAGATGAGCTACAAAGTGTCTTGCTACATTAAATGATATTTAATATATGGCAAAGTTTCTGTGGCAGGCGAAATGGACGAGCTAATGCCACCCAGCTAAAGAAACTGTCGTTTGAAAAGCTAGCACCGGACGTATCAAGAAGAGCGCTCGTCAGCAAACCTGCTAAGTCAAAGACCCCTGTTACTCAAGCTAGCCGATGATATGCAGTGCAGATACGCGTATCCGGAAAACCCTGTCACAATATCGCTGACAGGCTGACTTCTCTGTACACCTAACGCGGTTCTTGGCATAGCCTCTCTTCAGATATAATATCGAGCGGGACTCCTAGAACTCGAGGGTCTGTCCTTTCTTTCGGTAAGCATTGTTTCTACCACTCATAGACATCAGCAACTCTGCTTTTATCGTCAACATGTTGCCAAGCCGTCTCGCAGCATCTTTCCGAAGGGCCGGACGCAAGACCCACTTATACCGGCCCACACCACAGCTGATCGGACCGAACTCGTCACAGCCCTTCCAGAACCTCATGCGCTCATCCTTCTCAACCCACCAAGCACGACTTCGGGAGCAGGCAAAAGGCCATGATGACAAGTCTCCCGGAAACCCCGAATTCCCACGGATCAGCTTTGCGGATCTCGGCATGAGCCGCAACGTCAAGGCGGTTGTGTACGTGCTTATAGGTATATTCGGAACCGTCGAATCTATCGTCTGGACGCAGGCGATCTGGCGATGGTTTAAAGGCGAAAAAGATGACGTAGCTCAGGATCAGGCATAAACCAACACGCGCTTTGTCGTTCCGAGGTCCTGGGTTGGGAGGATCTTTCGCCGAAGTGTTGGGTCGGCGGACCTCATAGCTTGAGAATTGTATATTATTAGGACGGTCTCTTCTCTGTATCATCTGAAGGGTGATGTTGGGCTTGAACTTAGCCACTTTGATGGAATAGACTCTTTCTCTTAGGACATGTCTTAACGCTCTTGGGTTATATATTCACCGTATCTAACATATTGAGTCGGCGCCTACAGGAGACGTAAATAGAACTGGTGATTAAGAACGTAGGTTATTCTGGGCCAGCAGTTGGACTGGATGGCTTCTTCTGATTTGCCTGACCCTCCCATTCAGGGGCCACTACCTATTTCCTCTACTAACTAGACAATGTTTGAGTAGTAGGGGGCCTCTCGTAGAGGCCTTCCTGGACTACGGTATGCTCATAGAAATTTACAATGTGCTATGACACATTAGCCTTGGCGAGTCGTATGAAACGTAAGGCGTTGCCTTTCATATGGACCATGGGTAAGCACACACGAGGATGCGGAGAACGCCGCTAGGACCCAAGACCTGGGAAAGCACGTATAGGAAAGGAATAGAGATATCTCTGCTTCCCGATCAGCACTTGTGATAGAGCGCCTCCTCGAGGATATCACGCAGACCGCGACGTCCCTTCAGAGCCACAGCGGTGGTCAGGCTTAGCAGTTTGGAGAAATAAAGACTGAACACAGTATAGGGAATTAAATATCTAAGAGAAAGGGGGACCGATCCGCTTCGATTCGAATAGCCACTTACTCAGTCTGAGTATCCAGTTATCCCGAATTGAATTCGATGGCTTGCGACAACACGGAAAACCCTTATCCCATGTCACGAAGGCCGATGTTGGACGCCCCTCTTCCTCCAAAACGCAAAGCCTTCTATTATTCGGTATCGGCGGTTATGATGCAACTATGGCCAAGATTCGGCTCTGTTTCCCTTTCCCGGTGCTGTTGGGTTTCAAAAATACAATCTCTTGAGGTTGGGCTTGGCCTTCGTCCATGCCCCAAAGCAGAGGAGTACATGGACAGGAGTTCTCCGAATCGCAGCCCCAGATGAAGATACCTAGGTACCTACGCCTCAATTAAGGCACTTCGATACGTCCCGCAAATGTGGGCCTTCCCGGCTTAGTCGGAGAACCCAATCAATCAGGGAAATTCCCAATTTTTAGGGACTTCCCAATCGGTTCTCAAGACTTGGCATGCAACATTTACAGAACAGTTGGGTCGCCCGGCTATCATCGACGAACTTTGTGAACGCGTCACAGTTCGCTCAGTGGGATTCTTGGGGTCTTTGATAGTACCTCTTATCTCCGGCACTCCTCGCATAGTGTCAATGCCGCGTCGAGCAGGAAGGCCCTCGATATCCCCCCTCTACAAATCCTCTTCCGTAGCACAGCAGCAACCCGCCCGGCCTCCGTTCGCGGTTGTCGAGTAGAAAACGTCATGGGCTTCTTCGCGACGCTCGCCGGCTATGCCGCGCCGATGTTCCTGATCATGTCGCCGATCGTGACCTATACCGACCAGGCCATGTCTATGTATCGCTTGAAATCGAGTGCGGGCTTCTCCCTCGACATTCCGCTCATTATGCTTGTCGCATCGATATGCAGGTTCGTCCCGATCTTTTTCTGAGCTCAAGAGTCTTTCCAGGGTAATGCTGATTTTTTGCCAAACAGGGTATTCTACTTCCCCGGCGCTCGATACGATACGGCACTGCTCATACAGTCATTCTGCAACATCTTAGTTCAACTGGTGCTGTTGAAGGTGGCTCTCGACTATCGCCCCTCATCGATGTCGAGAGGGGACGATGCTGCGATTCCCTTCGCCGGCGTGCAAGATGGCCTGTCAGGCGTCCGGAGACCTTATAACTTCTGGCGATGGCGTTCCCCGAAGCCGTACGCTTTCCCGCCTCGCCCTTGTCTCTAGTCATGGCTGACGCGATCCCTTAGTTACTGGCACTTCCTCCTATATCTATCCGTCGTTCTCACCGTGTTCGAATTGATCCTCTCCCCGTACGAATCCCTCTATTCGAAATATTCGGACCTCATAGGCTACATCGGCCTCTCGGTCGAAGCGACCCTGCCCCTCCCGCAGCTGGTAGCCAACGCGCGTTCGCGATCCTGTAAAGGCTTCCGCTTTTCGGTTTTGGCGATGTGGCTGCTCGGTGATGCCATGAAGATGTATTGGTTCTTCACATCGACCACGGAGATACCTTGGTCTTTCAAACTGTGCGGAATGTTTCAGGCATTCTGCGACGCTATGCTTGGTGTTCAGTACTTGGTTTATGGTGATCGCCAAGGACGTGCGGCATACCAACCTTCTTGGCCATATTCTGGTAAACCTCATACATCTAGATACCCTAGTGGTCGGGGGACGCCTACAGGGAGCCCGATCCCATTAGGTGAGAAGACGTTTTATTAATAGACAGCAACTTGCTTCATTTCCAAGCCTATGATGAGCCCATACGGCAGTAGACCCCGTGGTTGGCGAGACAACAAGTAATACACAACCCTAGGCCCTATAGGTAGCTTCATATTTAGCCTACGTGGTACCTACTAGGTATAGATACACATGTAGCGAAGTGCTGTGACTGGCTACCCATACTGCTCCCCCTTGCACTATAAAAATATACATATTCACTCTACGCGTTCAATGGCATACAGAGATTGCATCAATCATCAATACGACCGTCGCGACATCACATCGCGGCATCTTAATGAAATAACGCATTTGGGTTGTTGAGGGTACGTCATACGAAGTACTGGACAATTGAGTGTTACATCCCACTTAGGGTGCTTGGCACCGATAGTGATGGGCCTTTTCTTCGTTCGAGTACAATTGTGGGTTTATAGGGGTGAAGGAGTACATCCCGACTCCTCTCCTTCCTGTCGGAACGAAACCATGAGTTATTATGTTTCTAAGCGGGAAATACCTAGCAACTTACCAGATATCAGAGCGTCTAAGGAAGTTTTGTCTAGGTCCTCATAGAAGATAAGGTTCTTATGGCGCATATGCCATGATATCCCAGGAAGTCACTATTCACAGCAGGCCAATATCCTTCACTCGAGTTTCGGGTTGGCCAGGAGCCCTTTCCTCCCAAGCCCACTATGGTAATTTTACTCTTCCTATTGCTAGTCAATCCCCTGAGTGTCCCTTAGACCAACTCGCATAGTTTATGTGGACTTGTGCGATTGCTGCCGCCAGAGCAGCACTATCTACACTGTGGATATCTGTTTATGATCCAGTCCAATCGTTATATTCAGTCAACTTACAATCGCTCAGCGGACTGCTGCATGCTTGTCTGAGCTCGCGCTCTAGAGCCGCTTCCGGGCCTACGACTCTGGCCGAGACTTATGAGTTGCCCTCGTTAGTTCGCGGCAGGCCTTTAACAGTTACGGCTGGGCACATTATATTGTCTTTATTGATAGTTTATCTTGTTTTCGCAACACTGCTATACTCGGCCCTTCTTTTGGTGAGTTCTCCTTCGTTTACTTGACTTCAGTTCTCTCATAGTTCTTTTAGAACACTTAGTATAGCGTGCCATCAATGAGCCAATGCTCCGGGCATATGGAATTGCCTTGTTTAACACTAGTATGCTTTTCTCGAATGGATCGTTGACTTCGTCTGCAGAACTTGGTGCTGGCCTGGCTGCCCCTTAGTGGGCCTCGAGAGTGCTTTCCCATAGTCTTTGCTCGCCGAGTTTCAAAGCCTCTAAGAGCGCTTGCAACTTGACGCACAACTCTCGACGAGTCCTATCGTTGCCAAAACGACCCGCCAATCTTTCAAAGCGTGCGTCGTTATTCTATCTAACGGGGGAAGTCACTGACGCATGAAAAGCGGAGCTGGGGTTTGGATTGGAAGTTTTGATGGTGTTGCTGCCGAGGGCTCCCAGCAACAATATATTCCATGACCACGCACAGCAAGAGCGGCACCTCATAACTACCTACCTCCTCATCACATATTCAGCTTATCGAGTTGGATCACCCACATCCGTATTCTGAAATACATTCTCTATCCGCTCACGTCCCAGCCATCCCAATCCGTTATCCGTAACTTCTATGTCACCGAGTCTTGACTTGGTGGTTGTTGATATTCCTGCGTGGCCTTTACATATTCAAAGTAATCGCACCCTCCTCAGGAAAATCCCAACTCAAGACATACTTCTTCTTCCCACGATCAGGGCACGTTTTATGGTCTACACCACTTAATGCGATCTATCTACACGATAACCTTCAGGCCATCTGCTGCACTGCTTCTCTGACCTGATCACTCTATTCTTACCGTCCACCTAACAATCTTTACTCTATCAACCATCCAACACCCTTCCACAGCCCACTATACAACTGCAATATCAAATCTGATCCCCGGTTTGGTAAGTGCATTCCCACCAGCAACATCGAGTCGAATTCATCTTTCCCTCCTAGCACATTGCCCTTTATATCTCAGCCATTTTCTCCAATAAAAGGGCAGATAAGATATCCCATACTGGATACATATCACGGGATGGTTGTTTATAAGCATCTTCACCGTACAAGGCGAGCGTAGCCCACACATTCTTCACTTCCTACCTTAGGTTCTACAATATCCATCACACATACCATTCTACACATGCTGAGTGTGTGATTCAGGTCTCAGCATCTCGCCTTTCCCCTCAACTATCTCTATACAAACCATCCTCCCAACTTACACACTCACAAGTTATCAGCACATACCAACTTCGGCGCCGATCTAACATCTTCCACATTAGTCCAGTCTGCACTAATCGGCCATCATGCCTCCGCCGGCCAAGACCAGCTTCAAGACCTACGAGGCGCAGACCCGCCTGCTGGCGGCAGTGATCGCGACCAACAAGGGCATCAAGCTTGACTTCAAAGGTAAGACGCAATCCCTTCGCTTCCATCGCTCGCCTCACATCCATTCCTATATCCTGCAGCCCCCTCCCTCTTCCCTTCCCGCTGGCGTTTCTGGGCCCGCGGCATCCTCGTGCTTTTCTCATGTAAGTTTGGGATATGGATCTGATAAAAGGTATCAGCACTCGCGGCTCTTGTAGGCGGAGGCGCCTCCCCCAGCTCCATAGACCACCGCCTACGTGCCATCAAGCAGCTGGCCAAGATGCAGGTGCAATGCGTAAACAAAGGAGAGGACCCGGGCCAGCTGCCGGTGGAGAAAGGAGGTAACATAATAGCCCGGCGCTCCTCCCACTCCTTAACTCCTCATTCCACGCCTCGCATACACGCACACTACCTACACATACAGACCGCAATCACACATCTTGACACGTCCCATGCCCTTTACCATCCGTCATCGTCGTCGTCGTCGTCGCAACCCAATGTCTTGGTATCTTGTGCTAATTCCGCAACCCATTTCCAGAAATCCACAAGCTCTACGGCGAGTCGACCCCGGCCGGCCTCGAGTGGCAGTTCCGCGACATAAAGAAGATCGGCAAGGCCCAGCAGGATGCCGTTATGAGCGGCGAGTCGCCCGCCGGCGTCCTCGGCAGCAGCAGCCGTGGTCGCGCCTCCACTCCGCGCGCCGGCGCCGGTACGGCCGCCTCGACGCCCGGCTCCCGCGCTAGCAAGTCCAGCGCTGCCGCTACCCCGACCACCGCCACGCCCGGCAGCCGCGCCAGCAAGGTATCGTTCGCCTCGGGCGTCGGCAACAGCCAGAAACGTTCGCGCCCGGCGCGGGACGTCTCGGATGATTTCGAGTCGGACGACACGGACTACGACCAGAAGGGCGGCCCGGACCCCGACGAGACGCCCACCGGCCGCAAGAAGCCCAAGTACGCCGCGGCTCGCGGCGGTGCCGGCGACCGGCAGCAGCAATCCGCTACTGATTCTGCTACCCCCTCCGCGGGTGACAACGCCTCATCCTCAGCTTCCGGCAGCGGCGCGTCCATCTTCGGCAACGGCACCGGTACCGCATCTTCCGGGGCCGCCAACAAGAGCACCTTCATCGACCTGGTCAACGACGATGACGACCACGAAGACGACGAGGGAGCGGCACAGGAGAACGCCGGCGGCGGCGGCAAGAAGCCCGTCATCAGGCGGGAGCCGAAGACGAAGTCCGCTTCGGCCGGTAGTGCCGCTGCAGCTGCCGCTGCCGGCGACGACGACTACAGCTACGGCGACGGCCCCTCGGGCTACTACGGCTCGTTCGTGGACGACGGTAGCTTCAACACCAGCTTCCTGCCCGATGGCGAGGTCTAAACTTGCGTACGCGCGAACTTCTTCCTACGCGTGAAGTAGGAATTCGGGCACGTGCTGTCCGGGGAATAAAACATCTCGGCCGTGCGTAATGCGCCTGGCTCGCTCCTCTGTCTGTCTGTCTGTCTGGATAATCCCGTCGATTCCCCCGCTCTCTCGCTTGCTCTGCCCCGGCCTCCACTCGACTGCCCCAAGTCATCCAGGCCAATCACCGCAATTGCATTCCCCCACGCCCCAAGAAAATCTTCACGTCTCGATCAACCACTCGCCTACGTGCCGACTGACCTCCTGACGCCTATGCGGCGCTGCGGATACGACTCCGGAATTGTAGGACGGGAGCCGCGAATACCAATAATGCGAAGGCTTCTTTTCTTCTTTTTCTTTTTCCTCTTGCGCCGCAAGATAATCTCGGTTCGGTTCGCGATGCAATGGTCCGTCTCCACGTAATTGGTACGCGCATTGCGAACAGCAAAAATTGGCAACTCTCCGACGCATTCGTCGATCGATAATGAGTTATTTCCGTTACCCCCGAAATCGCCGGCACGCAGGTGTATGTGCGTTCGCCTAACCTGTCCTGTCCTACCTCGACATCTGCACCGCGGATATGGACCGCGTTGCCGGGGATCTTACAGCGGATCTATGCGGCAGCCGGCATGGATGCTGTTCGATACGACTTGGCGGTCGCCCGTAATCGTGTTGGACGGATGGCGTACTTGATTAGTCCAACCCCGCATCTACTGGTCCCGGCACCCAGAAGTTTCCCTGAATAGACAGACAGGGTATTTGCCGTCGAGGATTCTTGCAAGCACAAGGCGATGGTCCTATACACGGAACATGCGACTGTTCTGTCTTCTGGAGAGAAAATAGGAATTTTTTTTCTTCGCGAAGGATTTTCTTTAATTTTGTGAGCGTTGCTTGTTTGCGGGTATCTACCTAGATAGACAGACAGTCAGAGAGACACTTTCTCGGCTACTACACCACAGCCCAAGCCAGTGTCAAATGCGAATCCCGTTGTATTTACCCAACCTCGCTCCGCCCCAACCCGCGCGCCATGTGACACGTAACACTTAATACACGACTTCTAGTTCAGCAGGAGTTTCCACAGCGCGTCCGAGTCCACGTAGTCGTGGTGGATGATGTTGACGAGCCAGACGTCAGCCCTGGCGGCCTCGAGCAGGGCCGCGCTCTCGGAGCCCTTGCCGTAGACCTTGGCCCACTCGGCGAAGATGCCGAAGGCCTCGTCGCTCCAGGCGCGGAAGCTGACTTCCTCGATGATGGTCGGCGTGACGATCTCCTTGCCGGGAAACACGCCCCACGTGACGGCGTTGGTACTGGGCTCCTTCGCCGCCTCGCCCGCAAGCCCGCCCGTGAGGTCCGACGACGCGAAGTCGCCCGCCGCGTTCGCCGCGTACCAGGACACCGTGTCCTGCACCTCGGCGCTCTGCAGCTTCTCCGCCAGGACCCGCCACTCCGCCGACGGCAGGAAGAACTCGACGAAGGCCTTCTGGAAAACGAAGCCCTGCTGGGGGCCCCAGCCGAACGTCGGGTCCGAGGAAGGCAGCCCGTTCACGGCCGGCTGCGACGCCACGGTCCACCAGCCCTTGGAGTTGAGCGCGAGGAGTTGGTCGGCGATGGCCGCCGTTTCGGCGTTAAGTTCCTCCTCGCTCCAGGGTATCGCCGAGAGCTCCCCTCTAAGATGTCGTACAAACAAGTCATTGATGTCCTCCGGCCTCTTGGGGTAACCCCACAGGGTAATAGCTTGGGCATTTGTGACGTGCAGGCTGGGTCCGTAGCCGTCGATTTCGCCGTATGCCGGGGATCTCGCATCACCCCACCTACCATTAGGGAAGTCGTCCCACGTCGCCTCCCGGCCCAGTGTTCCTTCGCCTTCGGATATCGCGAGCGTGTTCGCTCGGGTGTTGATGGGTTCGGCTAGCATGCTCGCTTCGGCCTGCGTCGCCTCGTATTCGGGGTATGACGGGGATCCCTCCGACACGATCACGCGATTCCGTGGCTCTGACCCCACCGTCGATTGCCTCCTTATGCGATCCTGCGCCGGCACGGGCAGCTCATGAATGGATGCGTCGACATCGGACCTGGCGATGGATTCTCTCCTCTCGCGGTGCTTCGTCGGCATAGGCGACTCGTGAGTAAACCCATTGACCTCGACCGTGGGGACTCTAGGCGCCAAACCATCCGCGACCGCTTCGTCTTCCTCCGGAGTCGAAGGAGGTATTAGTTTGGTTCGCTCGAGGATGAAGGATACGGCCTTTTCGAGATTTAGCGTGTAGAAGTGGAAACCTTTCGGGCCAGGTGTCCTGCCCTTGATCTCCTTGACCCGCTCGACGATCTCACTAAGGATGTCGACGCCGACGTTCTTGACCTTCTCGTCGTCCTTCTTGACCGCATCCAATCTAGCTGATATGGAGTCCGGTATCTTTGCATGGCTCAATTTCGTCGTTCTCTTGATCATCTGGTAGCTCTGAATGGGCATCAGCCCTGGAATGATCGGTAGCGTCTTAAAGGCCCCGCTGGGGTGTTCCCTCAAAATGCGCTCGAACCTCTCGTAGGCTTCGGTGTCAAAGAAAAGTTGTGTCATGATGAAGTCTGCGCCGGCAAGCGTCTTTTCCACCAAGTAGGGAAGATCGTGCTCCAGGCTCTGGCCTTGAGGGTGACTCTCGTCCGCATGACCCTCCGGATATGCGGCGACCCCGATACAGAAATAGTCGCCATGGGTCTTCCTGATGTATCTCACGAGATCTATAGCCCACTTGAAGTTCTCGTCGATCGCATCTTCGGGCTCTCCGTTAGGATCTTGATACTCGGCAGCTCTAGGTGGGTCGCCTCTTAAGGCCAAGATATTCCGGATGCCGAGGGCTTTCGCGTCTTCTAAGGCCGTGTCGATCATCCTCCGGCTCATGTTGGTACATGTTAAGTGTAAGCACGTCGTCAGGCTAAGTTCCCTCTGGCATATCTCGGCGAGCTCGAGCGACTTGGTTGCTGTCGATCCTCCCGCTCCCCAGGTCACGTTGACAAAAAGCGGTCGTAATGCGCGAGCCATCCGATCGAGACGGTCTCGGAGGTTCGCAAACCCCATCGTCGTCTTGGGAGGGAAGAACTCGAGGGAGAAATAGTTGGAGTCGGCCGGTAAGGCGGCTATCTTGTCTGTGATCTTCTCCATGTCGACGAGTCCGCTGGAGGCGGATCTGAGCCGGGGTTGTAAGGTCGCTGGTGAGGAGTTGGACCACCTCGGCGGGAGACGGGGGCAGAAGTTATTTCTTCCAAGGCCCTATCTATCGTTGAGTAGGGCTAGAGACAAGGGAGGCTCCAACAAGCGGAGCTGGTTCAGATTGCGATGCGTATGTCTGGCGGTGGAGGTAGAGAGGGGCGCGAGATATCGGCAGTCCTCGATCACCGGCTAATAATAATTATCAGCTTAGGGCGTCCAAACTCGGCTTAGGCTGCCCTTTTATAAAGTTTAGAGAAACCCGTTGCTTTGGAAAAAGGACAATGTCGATGGTGCTTGGTACGAATGGGACAAACCAGAACAGAAAACTCTCTTGGGTTTCTTTTAATGCTTGTTATATACTTATATGCATGTATATACACATATATATGTATATTCACATGGATATATGTGCGATATGTTTCCAGGTTCGAACCTTTTCGTCTCCGTCTATCCAAAGAAATACCGCCCTCGCTGTACCAGTTTTTCGTCATCGTGCTTGCTGCTCAGGCATTGCCGAGACCAGTCAACGTGGGGTTCTCTGCATCGCATCTGCGGGCAACCCCGCATGGCCTTGAATGCTCCGTATAGGTATTTGGGTGCATATAGTACAACTTTGTCCGGTGGTACCGTCGGTATATATGCGCATGCAAGTTAGGGCAGAGGCGAAATCTTATAGGCTTAATAGTTGACTTAATTCCAGAAGGGATCCCGTCACTCGTACATCTGGATAATTATGCAATTACTTCAATATGTCCCCGATATCCTAGGTGTTTCTGTCAACGGGATATGTCCCGAGCATTGCCGGCAAGTGAGGCTCTTCATTCGGAGGCTCACGAGTTGCCATTTCAGACTTAGCATGTCTATCAGGATCCCTGTTCCCCGAATCCCGGAGGAGCCTGGGTTATCTGCCATCCTTATCTCATCAACTTCTCTAATCAAGTCGGGGGACCTTGTCCTACATTCTCTATTTGTAAGCTGGGGGAATGTAACGGGTAGGTATTGCATGGGATGGATCCCGCGGAAGGTGTCGAAGGGAGGTAGAGACTTTTCTTTTAGAGCGTCTTTCAATTCGAATAGGCCTTGAATAGAACCATATATTATTTTCCCTCCGAGACCAGTCCTGGTTTCCCCAGTTGATCTTTGTGTTACCCATTCCGCCTTTCGTACTACGGTCGTACACATCCTCAGCATGGACACGCATGCCAATATAGAGTACGCTGCAGGGCCGGCGAAGAAGCCGCCGCCCAAGGATATGAGCCATCACTACTCATCAGTTACAAAAGCAAGACAACCCTCTCAGGTTAAGGAGCTTTACAAGTACTTCTTTATACCGGGTATCGGTCAACTCGCTGGCGGTTAGTCTACCCTCTACAATCGGCTCCGAGCTATCACCGTATCACCTCGGATCCCGTGTGCCCCGAACCCTAAAAGCTGACCGTGGAACCCCGGATTCGAGGCCTCCCTAACCCCGGCTACTTCCCTTTCGACACGCTCGAGGCGCAAACGGCGAAGCCCGATCGATGGACTCCCAGCAGCCTCAACCAGCCGGGTCACGCCGACGCCCTCCCGTCGCAATTGACCAAGACCGCCATCTCCCCGAAGCAGCCGGCGGCCGCGACACACATCGTCGTTCCGCACGACGCGCCCGGCTCGGACCCCTTGAAGAAGATCGACCTGGCGACGGCGCTGCAGTACGGCCAGTGCGACGGGTACCCGCCGTTGCTCTCCTTCGTCCGCCAGTTCGCGCGCGAGTGCCTGCACCCCAGCGTGCCGTACGAGGGCGGCCCCGAGGTGATCCTCACCGTCGGGTCGACGGACGGCATGGCCAAGGTGCTCGAGCTGTTCGTCGACAATTGGGTACCCGGGAGGGACGACCCGCGCGACCGCCCGGGCATGGTGACCGAGGTGTTCTTGTACCCCAATGTCCTGGACCAGGCCGAGCCGCGAGGCGTGCGGGTTGCTGCGGTGGAGATGGACGGCGACGGCATGATCCCGTACGGTCCGGGGGGTCTGGAGGATGTCCTGGCCAATTGGGACGAGTGCAAGGGCCGGAGACCCCATCTGATGTACACCGTCACGTAAGTTGGCGGCTCCCGTATTTATGCTCCGTTGACGTCTTTCGGGGCATGCGCCGGACGTTCCACTGAGCCTTGCACAGGCGCTTGCGCGCCGCTTTGGCTCATCCACTAACAGCGCGATAGGATGGGCCATAACCCCACGGGAGGCGTCCTACCGCTAGAGCGGCGGAAGGAGATCTACGCGATATGTAGCAAGTACGACGTGATCATCGTCGAGGACGACCCCTACTTCTACCTGCAATACCCCTCGGCGGAGGTCGAGGAGGCCAGGTCGCGGAACCTGCCGCCGCCGCTGTCGAGGCCGACGAACACCCTGGAGAAGAAGTCCGGCTACCAGTTCCTGGACTCGCTGACGCCGTCCTTCCTCAGCATCGACGTCGACGGCCGCGTCGTGCGCCTTGACACGTTCTCCAAGACGGTGGCCCCCGGCTGCCGAATGGGGTGGGTCACGGCGGCGCCTGCCGTCGTCGAGCGCTTTCTGCGCATCAACGAGACGTCGACGCAGCAGCCCTCGGGCTTCGTGCAGGTGGTCGTCGCCGAGGCGGTTATGGGCCCGCAGCCCGAGGCCGCGCTCTCGGCGTTCTTCTCGAGGCGACCTGCGCGGGACAGGGCCGCGTTCGCCGGTTGGCGCATGGACGGGTGGGTGCGCTGGCTCGAGGGCCTGCGCGGCGAGTACGAGCGGGCGATGAACGCCATGTGCGGCGCGCTTGAGGAGGGCGCGCACCAGCTGAAGCAGTCGACGCCGCGCGCCGGCGCCGACGCCGACTGGGATGTCGTCACCAAGACGCGGCTCTACGACTTCCGGTGGCCGCGTGGCGGCATGTTCATCTGGGTGCGCATGCGCTTCGAGACGCACCCCCTGTGGCGGGCGTCGCGGCCGGACAGCGGGGACGTCGTCGACGGCGAGGCGCTCTCCCGGGCGCTCCTGATCTTCCTGACGCGCCGCCCTTACCTCGTCATCGTGAGCCCCGGCGCCATCTTCGGCGCCACGGAGCGCGTCCGCAGCGGCCGCGGCTGGGCCTACTTCCGCCTCTGCTTCGCCGCCGAGCCCGCCGCCGCCGTCGGCCCCTGCTCGCGCCGCTTCGTCGACGGCGTCCAGCGCTTCTGGCGAATCAGAAAGGCCAGCGAGCTCGACGACATCCTGAACGAGGCGAGCGCTGCCGACACGGACGCCGACGTCGAGGGCCTCACCAACCTCGCCTCCTGGATGGGGTGTTAATAAGGTCCCCTTCTTCCCCAATTGGATAAGTAAGGAGCGTATGTAAAACACAAATAGGTATTATCATGTCAGATCATATATGGGATATGGGCGCGGTCGGTTGCGGCAAGACCAACGCCGGCTAGCTGCGCGTCGAGCAGGGACTCGATCGCGCTTAGACGGCGAGGGGGTATTAGGAATGCGCGATACCGCATGTCCGAGTAAATTAAGCAAGCAGCCCAGGCAACGGAACAGGAGTTCGCAGAAGGGGTTGCAATTCCTATATGGCCGAGGCACCCCGTTGATAGAGGATGATGGGACTAGACACGAGTGAGCGTGAATGTACGGTGACGGTCCAATTGGATCCTTGCGCCCACCTATTTCCTACCGAAACATACCCATTTATTAAAATGACAATAATAAAAGGAAAATGTTGAAAATTTAAAGAAAAATGATACTAATGTGTAACATGACGCACTGTAATGATACATCGGATAATACGTTAGGTTACGTTATCACTATATATACTAAAACTAACGCTAAATAAAAACAATTAGAAATATTATTCTACCGAGCATCGTATATTATAAAATATATATTATCAGTATATAATATATCTGTAGATATTCATTAATAGTGCTATATAAGAAGAATTTTAGGAATGCGAATTAGTTATGCGTTTAATGATAGTTAAATATTGTTTTGACACTTTTAGTATTTCTTAATGATTTGTCATAATGGGGCAAAAGAATATCCATTGGTATGAATAGGTAAGTGTACGGATCCGTTTGGAACCTTTTGTAGTTATCTCTAGCATGAGGTAACGAATGATGAGCGCTTGCTTTCCCAGCAACCTTTGGGAAGGACTCCATGCGCCTTGCTAGAACCTGCTACGAGTTTAACTCCCTACGTACTTACTGGGACGGGATACATGGTCCACAGGCGACCCGAGGCGCCTACGAGATATCAGTGTTTAGCACGGCTCTTACGCGGGTTCCATACATAATTCGTGAAGATGGGCTTCAGACTTAGCCATGACCACTTTGATATTTTACACTCGGTATTTAGGCGATCTCCCCGGGGTCATCACGACGTTAGAACTTAGTCAGATTAATGCTCAAACTGGGAAAGCCCATTGATTCATTTACCTAATGACCAGTACGCCTCAACTGTAATAACCGCAATGCATCCTTGCCTCCATTGTAGACCGAGCTGCTCACCAAGCCGGTCTACGCCTCGTTAACAAGCTCCAGGAACTCCTTGGGGGCTCTCTGGGGTTTGCCCTCCTCGGCCTTCTGCCGACCAAGGTTCTCCTTGACGAACGTCGAGTGGTAAGGATTGAAGCGCAGCATGACCTGCTTGTTGCGCAGCGGGTTCTTCTTCTGGACGCTGGCGCGCTTCGTCAGGGCAGTGCCCTTAGGAGCACGAAGGACGCTCTGGATTTCGGAACTGTTGATCAGACGGCTGAGATCGGCCTGAGAGACGATGTTGGAAGGCAGCAGGAAGTCCTTCTTCAGCTCCGAAGGCTTCGTGGTAGTGCCGTAGATGGTGTCGAGAGCCTTGAAGGCGGCCGAGGTCCAGACGACGAATCGTCCGAGATGACCGCCAGGGGCCAGCTGGAGGAGGTTCAGGGCGTAGACGGAGCAGGTCTCGACACCGGGCAGGTTGCGGGTTCCGGTAACGAGCTCCTTGCCGTCGACCTCGGGGTCGTAGATGACCAAGGGTCCACGGCGCTGGCGGTGGCGGCGGCCTCGCATCTTGCCCTTTCCAGCGCGAAGCTTCTTGGACTTCTTGACCTTCTCAACGTCGGCGGCAGCACCGACCGCCTTCAGGATGGCCAGGGCAGCGCTGGTCTTAGCGGCGGCACCGCCCTCGAAAACAGCCGAGTCGACGACCAGGGGAACTTCGGGGACGGCGGAGATCTGGTGGCCACGGGCGAGCAACAGGGGAGGGACAGCGGAAGCGGCAAGCGCAGAGGCGGTAGCGAATCGCCTGTGAACGAACATTAGACGTGGAATTTTGCAGAGAGAAATCCCCGCCGAGCTCAGCTAAGCAAGACGAGGATGGCTAGCAATCACTCACTTCTGGCCCTGGTTGACCTTGATGTGCCACTTGCGCCAGGTCTTGGTAGGAGCGAACATGCGACCAGAACGGCACATGTTACCGAAAGCAGCCTGACCGGCACGGTGAGTACCACCACCGGAGACACGGGGAATACGGGCAACGGCACGACCTGTATGGAGGTTATTCGTTAATCAACCGTCGAAACCTTCCCCGCAAATAGTTCCGATTCTCTTCGGGTCTCTACTAACCGGTACCCCAGGACTCGGCGGAGGTCTGGTGGCCGGCCTTCTCGCTCACGGCATAGGGCTGTCGCTTGTTCTTAGCAATTCCAGTGTGGACTTGCTGGACAATGTCGGGTCGGATGGGAGAAGTGAAGACGGCGGGAAGAGGGTGGGTAGCTCCCGAAGGAGCACCGTCCTTTCCGATGATGGTGACAGTCGGTCGGGAGGCCATTGCGGCGGTCGAGGAATCCCTGTGGTTAGTAGGTCTCGTGGATGGTGATGTTGGGGATCTTGGGGGGGGATCTCGAGAGATTCTCAGATTGCAAAATCTCACGAAAAGTTACATGGGTACGAAACCAATTTTCGGAAAGTCTGTGTGGGCAAGTCAGGGCTGATGAGAGGGGTGCTATGTGGTTTGTGCTTCCAACTAAGCGATTTCTTAGCTACTAGGGTGCTTCATTGGTTCAAGAGCTCCTAATCTTATCTATGATAATGGTGGGGAAAGGTACATTCGTGGCTGGTGCGCTCAAGTGGTGGGGCGGTTGGGGGGGAGGTTCTTCCCGCACTCTCCGCAACTTAAGCCTCATTAAGCGAAACTGGCGAAATTGACATATTCAAATGTTGTGACAGTAAACCCAGCTTCCGATCTGCCAGTCGTTTTGATTCCTCGCATCTTGAGGTTCATCCTCCACTGAGGACCAGCCATTGCCGGTATAGCATAAGGAGCATACCGCATCTGCCACCCTGCCGCCTTGCGGACTGCCCAGGTAGTGGAGATGTTTCGGCTGGCGGGCAACTGCACCAAGTAGGGCATACGTTGCAGGGATAGAATATAAAAGTACAGGGGAAAATAGCAGATCTCTCCTTATAACGGGCATTCCTTGCATTGAGTAATTCGGTCGACGTATCACATTAGTTACCACAGCTATCGACGTGATTTTAGGGTGGAACGTTATCTCCTTGGCTGCGAAATGGTTCACAGCAGTAGGTATCTGGCAAGTGCATTTCCGATCCTTGCTGTTAGACCTTGGCCTTTCCTATCGAATCCAATTGTTGGAATCCGGTATCCATGGAACGGATAGCTGGTCTAACGGGCTCGAATCAACCGGCTGCTGTATTGAAATCAAGGGACATACGATAAAATCTAAGCCGAGACGCTTCTAAAAGTAATTGTCTGTTATGATCTCGAAAGGGGTGACGTCGTGAAAACCGCTGTTTGAACTGACTTAGTCCGGGTACACGGATCAACCACCTGCCGATAGCTAGTTGGTCCTGGTGTAGCAGACGCACCAATCAGGTCGAGTCCAAGGCTTGTAGGCTTATCTGCCCCTTTCAGAACAGCATATGCCACAGGGCAGTGTAGTTCGATAACGGCTTTGGCCTTGTAGAGTCAGCTTGATATGTATTGCAGGTAATACTTCGAGACTAAGGGGTGCGGGACCTAAGGGAAACGAATAAAGAGAGAAGAATACTTCGAAGACCCCATGGTTATTTTACTTTGACTCCAAACCTTGAATAGTCTCCCATAAGGCTGAAGGCGTATAAGTTATATTCGAAAAATGTTCGGCCTGGATGAAGCAGAGGGTCATTAACTTCAAGACCAGCTCCCCTTTATGTTCAGCTCGACAGGCATATACAGTTGCAATTCCTTAAGTTCCGCTGGGCGAGACAAGATGGTGGCAGGTGGTCTGCAGTGGTAGCACATAACACGCTCCTCGAGATGAGACGAATTAACAGCCTCTATGTTTCTTATCTTATCAGGTAAGAAGCCTGCCATTGGAAGACTTCTCTAGTCGTGGCCAGTCTGAACCAAAGCCCAAAAAGTTCAACGGGAGAATAACGCATATGATATCATAGGATGCATATTAAACGTAAGATCATCATAAAACAGCTGATCTTATAGACATCCCAGGACATTGATCTGAACCGTCATAACAGAGTCGGCTCATTAGTAACAGATAGAAAAGGGGGACTCCCTGGAGTTGTCCAACCAGGGTTTGCAATTGGGCACCCCATGGTTCCCCATTCACTACTCACAACGTAAAGTAATAGGTCATAAAAGCCTAATACTTACGGTTATCTTTAAATGATTATTATAGAGGGAATTCCCTATTACTTACGGACCTTTATTACTTATGATTGAAAATATCATCCGTAGATACTGGTAGGGGTAGCGTGGGTGGGTAGCCGTGGGTAGGTGGTTAGTGCAAATCCTATGTCCAACAGTATTATTTTGGCCTTTGACGAGAATATAACAATTAGGACAGCATCGTCACCACACTCGCTCTCGTAAACAATTGAATAGCGGGGGGTTATTACGAATGGAGAACCGTGCGATCAGTTCATATCGTGCCACCGGAGTCTATCACCGAGTGCAACGTTCAAAGTCGGGGAAAATGGGGGATCGCATTGTGTGAGTCGTCAATTCACTTCTCTATCGTGTTTCAGCCTCCCCGATTTCCAGGCCAAGCACTACCTCCTCTCAACGGTCGGGTACGAGAGTACGGTGTTCCTAATACGGAATTTCTGAGTCTAGCCAAGAACTAGCTAGTCACCATGACCCATCCGGATTCCCCGTAACTTACATGGATATAGTGTCCCGGGCTCCCGTACCAGGCAAAATATTTTACCTTGGCGGAATAAAATCATCCCATGCCAGGTATCAACTAGTGCAAGAACCTGGCCAACTGAAAGAAAATCCTGTCGTCTAACATGTGGAGAGATACTGCCCGAGGATGTTCGACTTACCCATCATATGTAGTATGCATTTGCGGGGCGCTCTAGTAGCCGCATTATAAAATCAAGAGAGGTTGCTGGTTGATTGGCTGACTTATTGAATATGTTGCGGCGTCGATTGAGGACATCACGTGACAAAAATCCTACGAACCTCAACCCCTGGCCTAGTTGCGCTGGGACTAAAGCTACAGGGGCGGATACCGCACCTATGTATCGCTTCTTCATAAGTCGTATGGGAAATACAGCCGGCAGCCATAATCGAATCGTACTTCGCCGTCTTGAAAACCCGGATCTTGTATAGCACTAACTGCGATGATCCCCGGAGTATTATAGGAAAAATGATAACTGCTTCAAGTGGGAGGTCTGAACGCCTATTGACCCATATGGCCCTATGCTAAACCGAGCTATTCTAGATGCAGAACATTGGGATTGTCCCGTGACGCGAGGCGCCTTTTTATTGTAGATGGGCTAAGTGACGGACCGCGCGACTAAGGGAAGTTCCCGTGCAACGGCGGTACCAATAGGAGATCATGTTATATCTCGTTCAACTCGCTCGTCCTTCTGTCGGCGCGTACTAAGTATCCCCTTCGATGAGGATGGGGTGCCAGCCTTGCTCCTCTAAGCATCGGTTAAGGGCAACCGCACACATGCGCTCACCCACGCGAAGACGCCCGTTATACCATCGCTTCATAGGGCCCGTGCCATGCGCTTCAGACACCATATCTGGAGGAAATTCCTCTTCAGCATGTCTCCCTGGCGCCTGTCGTGACCCATTTCGATTTGTCATGGGTCGAACATTTCCGGGGGCCTGCCAAGGAATTCGATTAAGGGACCCATGCCAACAGGAGCGGGATGCATGTGGAACTAAGAGATGGAGAATATACTTATTCAGTGTCAGGATCAGGTCACGATCCAGGGTGCATCCGTACCCTCGCCCTGTCGATCACCGATTCGAAGGCAAGAGTCGTGGTCAGAAAACTTGACACACTGAAGATCTGGAAGACACGGTCGAGTTGAGCTAACCATGACCTTGAAAGGCGAGCGTAAGTCTTTAAAACACGCCTGACCCGTTCCTCCGCATCTCATTTTGCGAATACGGAAGGAATCTCTTTGAGACAGTCACTGTTCTACGCACAGGATTTCGATATGGGTAGGTGGGGAGCAGATGATTATGGCATCCTCGCCGACAGAGCGTGTTGGGCGATGTTCGGATTCACTACCGGTACGCATTAGTGGTTCTACGGCCGACCAAGTGGGCTCTATGCTGACACGTTCCCGTACAGCCGTCGTCGGACTTCGGATCTACTCTCGTACGCTCAATGGTCGGAACAGACAACACGGAGGGCTTGGTCCGGACGACTATACCACGATAGGATGCCTGGTGTTCTTCCTCGCGACCTGCATCCTCATAAACGTCGGCTCTCACTACGGCCTCGGGAAGCACTTCGAGGATGTGCCGAAAGAACATTTGGAACCGGCGTTGAAGTATAATGTCATAATCAGTGCTGTCCTCATCTGGACCTTTTCCTTGCCGAAGTTCGTCATCATTTCCACACTGAAACGGATCCTCGACTATGGAACCAAGACCACGATTCTATTCTGGGCTCTCGCTCTGTCTTCGCAAGCCTTCATTTTGGCTACCTCGGTATGGTGGTTCGTACAGTGCACGCCTGTGGAATACGGATGGAATAAGACCATCGAAGGGGAATGTGCCGACGTAAGCATTTTGGCGAACTTGGGATATTTCACGTCTGCGTACTCGGCGTTTCTAGACATTTTCTTCGCACTTTACCCGATCCCCTTTATTATGCGCTTGAACATGCCCTTGAAGGCGCGGATTGCAACGTCGGGCGCTCTGAGTCTCAGTATCCTGGCGTGCGTCGTTTCGATTTACAAGTTGGCAATCTTCGGTGAAGTATTTGCCATTTTGCGGCAGGACCCGACGTGTGAGCGTTCCCAATAGTGATATCTCCCCATTCGATCACAAGACTAACTGCGTTCAGATCCCGTGCCTTACCTCGACATTCTTGGTATGGCTGAAGGCTTCGTGCTGGTGACGGCGGCGTCTCTCCCAACTCTTGGACCCGTGTTTCGGGTTGCGAAGGGGAAACTCACCTCCGTCCATAGCAGCCGTTCAGGATCACGCAGTCAACTAGACGCGGGTAGCAAAGACCATAGTCGAGCCATGAGCAGAAACAACTGGGACAATTTCAAGGGCCATAGGCTTGAGGATCCAGCATCGTCGATCGGGACGAGGCCGAGCTTGGACGATATTCCTCTTGTCACGACGTCGAGGGTTGGCCGTAACCAGAATGAAAGCGACGGTATCCAGAAGGCCGTGGAGATATCGAAATCTTCGGAGATGTTAGAGCAGGGCCGCCAACCCCGCCGAGACCACGATGTAGTGTAAACGGGACGCGACAAGTGTATTTTAGTTGATCCGACGAGGTAGGCCTAGGCGAGCTACATGTAAGACCCGCCGTTATTGGGGTCGAAACTGTTGCTTAGCGGAGACCCACCAGGGGTTTCTCATAGCCGCCTTCGCCGTGAAGTGCAAGCACCCCTTGCAGTACAATGGTAGAAGTAGTCGCCACCTTTCCGTCGACAATTTCCGATGTGCAGCGAAGTTTGTGCAAGTAGAATCCTTGTCGTATTGTTAGCACAGTCCGCAAGTACGGGCTACTATATAATGACTTTCACCCCCGCAAAGCTCTATCTCATGCTACAACCACTACATTCGTTTGGCGAAAAGATGTATAATAACTCTTTATATCCGATTGAATTCTACTAGGAGCCCGCGTTGTATTTTCGATGATTACATCGCACGCTGTACCGGGCATTGAAGGGTGGAGTGGCAAAGTCCTCAGGCCCGCTGAATAAGAAATCGCACCAACAGTAAAAGTATTTCACCGTGAGCGAACTTTCCTCTTCGCTTTCGAGACTACAAGTACCCGTGGACATGACTAGGAGGATGCGGACCGGCATCGAACCGATAATACCTGCCGAAACCGGCCCGCTCGCCCGATATTAAGCCCTGCAGTTGGGTCGGTTATCAGCATGCGGTGGGTTCATCTTGCCCCCTTCGGAGAAGCGCCAACGTAAATCGCTATAGTCGCCGTCAGCCACAGACTACATACTCCGTACTACGTGTGATGGGTAAGTCTAACACCCTCGGGCCGTATCTCTCCACGTGCTAAATGCCCGGTTTTCTTTCAGTTGGCAGTTCCTTGCACTAGCTGATACCTAATGTGCATGTTTCTATTTCGCAGATCCTAAGTAGATCTCTTGTAGCCGAGTAGTCGAAGCCTCGACACAAAGCTTGAGGCAGATGTTGCGCCATAAATTCCACCAGGATCATGCGGCCAACGCGCCTTTTCAGCCTTCTCTTTGCTTTGCTCTTTAGGTGAGGCTTATATAGGTCATTTGGTGTTCATACGCGAAGGGGATTCATGTAGTGGAGGTCAGGAACTGCTCAACTTGCCTCGTATCCCACTAGTCCTGTCAGGGAAAGGGGCCGTACAGAAGCGATCGCGACGGCTGTGACAGTGGCTTGTACCTCCTCTCACACCTGGCTTACGCTTGTCGCAACATAGTCGAGGATCTCCTTTTCGCAGATCGTAATGGCGTCTGCTGACCAGCTAATATCAAACCTCCAGGGGATCGAGGCCGGTACCTTCGTCAATGAAGCAGAGAGGGTCCGCGCCAGAGATGCGCTCATCGAGGCGCTGCGGAACGTCCAGTCGCCCTGGGATCTCGCCTGGGATCATGTTTGGGTGAGCGGGGCTACCAATGCCGCCATCAAGACGCTTATCGACGCTGGAGTATTCAAGAAGTGGGCGGAGGCTGGCGGCGAGCCCATAACCACTGCGCAGCTCGCGGAGCTGACGGGTGCTGACGCACAGCTGCTGAGTATGATGATCCGGCCGCGGGGCTTGACCTATTGCGAGTGCTCGGAAGCCTGACTTGAAGCATATAGGCCGCATGTTAAGGGCCATTGCCGGACAGCTCCTCATCCACGAAGTCGCAGAAGATACCTATGCCAGGACGCCGTGGGCAAAGGCGTTGGCCGAAGACACCTCCTTTGCTGGGATGTACGGCGGCTTCTACCACGAGCTGAACAACCCGATGTTCCGGACGCTACCCTACTATCTGAAGGAGACGGGCTTTAAGAATCCGACCAACGTGAACGACTGTAACTTCCAGTACTGGCGTGGTGCAGACGCGAATATGTTCCAGTACGTCGGTACGAACCCGCTGCTAACCTCCGACTTCAATGACGCCATGGAGTGCCACTCCAAGTACAACCTCACGCCATGGCCTGAAGTCTACCCCACCGAGACCGTTATAGACGCCGCGAAGCCAGGCCGTCCCCTGGTCGTTGACGTCGGCGGCAGCAAGGGCCACGATCTCAAGAAGTTCCTCGCCAAGCATCCCGATATTCCCGCCGGCAGCCTCGTTCTCCAGGACCTGCCCGACATCCTCAAGGGGGTGGAGGCCGAGCGGGCCATCGAGATCCAGCCGTACGACTTCTTCACGCCGCAGCCCGTGAAAGGCTCGCGCGTCTACTTCATGCACAACGTGCTGCACGACTGGCCGGACGCCACGGCCACGCGGATCCTGAAGAACATCGCTGCCGGCATGGAAAGGGGGTACTCGAGACTGCTGATTCACGAGAGCCTGGTCAGCAGCGTCAAGCCCCTGTCGCGCGTGTGCGTATCGGACGTCACCATGATGGCGTGCCTGGCAGCCCACGAACGGTCGGAGGCCGAGTGGAACGAGTTGGTCTCTAGCGCGGGTCTGCGTATAATCAAGATATGGCGGCCTGCGCACTCGGTTGAGAGTGTCATCGAGGCAGAGCTGGCTTAAATGTCCATACCGTAGGGCACGGCTTCATAGTTTATCAAGCGTATTTCGAGTTTGCTGAAGCTTCACCCTCCGTAACCTTCGCTAAGGGTCCAAAGACCGAGGAACGGTCAGGAGATGTTGCCCTGACAGGCTTTCTAACGTTTCCTGCGCTTGCTATAGGGAGGCCATAGGTTACGGACTTAACTTGAAAGTTCGATCTTGTATTCGCTCACGCATGCCGAGATGACCCGAGCGTATTGTTTAGCCCGGGGCATGAGGCGACTTTGGTCTACATGAAGGTCGCCGCGACCTCCTGAATGTGCTTTATATCCTTGGTGAACGCTTTTGTCGGACTGGGATGGGTGGAGGTATAACGGTTATCACATGTGGCTATGGCTTACCACGGTCAGAGAGAAAGGGTAGGGGCAAACACATCAAAGAAGAAGCTCGAAAGCTTCGTCGGATAACTCCTCGATTGTTTCAATCCAGCTGTATGTTTAACGGCGCGTTGTGACAACGTTGTAGTCTCGGACTAGATGCCCTTTACCCTAGTATGGCTTACCTCCGGGACCATGTTGTCGACATTTTCGCTGATGTCTTATGACATGGCAGAAACGACCGCATACCGTTCAACTATTCAGGTGATCGCAGATGAAATGCAACATCAAGCGCCCTATAACACCTTCGATCCCTCCGCGCTCGCTATTGAATACTTTGGTGATATTCATAAATAATGGCTAGTTGGATATACTTCAACTAGATCAATTAGTAAATAATTCCCCAAATATGTAAATATATGAATTAAACCCAAAACTACAAGGCGTCACGATGTTACGCTACGTATTGTTGATTAAGGCTGTAATTTGGGTTGTGTTGCATTCTCGTTGCCAAGGTCCTGGTATTATACGCGAACACCTGACCCAGGCGAACATAAGGCATGCCAAGAGAGCTAGGCATATCATTTAGGGACTCTTTAAATTGGACTTGGCAAATCCCGGCATCAGCATTGTAACGCCCATGCAGCCTTTGAAGTAACTGTGTAATTTGCCCTGATTTCTACATTAGGTAGTTAGGGATCGACCATAACTTTAGAATCCGCCAGTGAGGTATGGCTTCGTTGCCGACACATGTGTGGGCCATGGTTGGCACGTTCCTTATTTGAGGCTTACTTAATCTCTCGGCAATCTTCCTGTCAAGCAGTCCACTGTGGCGGCATTAAGCTGGACCCCTGCGGTGGCCAAGGCCCGATCAAGCCCAAATTGACCCGGCTGGACGAAGTTTGGAGCGTGCACCCCAATAGTGATAGTGCTCACCTCGTCGAAGCCACTTCGTATCTCTTTTCCTATCCAATCAAGCGCTACAGCAACGTAGCGCCTTCGTCCTGAAAGCCATTGTCGACGGGGCTGGGAACCTACGGCTTAAGGGGGAAAGAGGGAAATAGCAGGTCAATTATAGCCGGATTAGCTTGTTCGATTCCTGGCTTCGCCCTTCAACTGCCTGCTAGATAGAAGGGAGACTGTGAGCAGGACCACCACGGCTTACTTCCATATGGGGCCCCCACTGGGAATTAACAGCACAGCGCAAATTTTTTAGCGACTGACGAAGGCAAGCTGCAAATCGCCGGGGCCGCTTTGAGCGGGACCCTTCTGCCAACCGACCCTGCGCAGATCTGGGTTCGGTGTCTTCCGCGCATAGGCCCCCTAAGTTAATCCTGGTCAGCTGAATTCCCAGCTGAAGGGAAAAGCCACCAAATGCGTCCCTGTTCACATGCGTCAGAAGGAACACGTGCTGAATTCCGCAACCTTCGTCGTTTCCCCGTCCCTCAAACCGCACGAGCGCTACATCGTGGTGTCTGCCGTGGACAGGTGGGATTGTCATTAGCCC
Organism: Monosporascus sp. GIB2; assembly: GCA_004155935.1. Classification (NCBI taxonomy): domain Eukaryota; kingdom Fungi; phylum Ascomycota; class Sordariomycetes; order Xylariales; genus Monosporascus; species Monosporascus sp. GIB2. Next base: position 28,054 of record QJNV01000228.1, read on the forward strand.
TTTTTTCAAGTGGGAATGGTATTCAGCAATTGTTTGTTGGCAACCGATAAATCGAAGCAGCTCACATCGAGCCATATTTTCGAGTATTGCTGGCAGAGTGCCAAGGATGTCGCCCAGACTTCGTATTGCACCCTTGTAAGTGCAGGGGTCTAGGCGCTGGTCGTCTACAACCCCCCTGTCATCCATATCATCAGGGATGAACAAAAACTCGGGCGTTAAGACGTGGGCAAGGTCGAGGAGAAGTTTGTCGACATTTTCCCCTGGTAATTTCGAGCGTCTTGATTCCAGATCCTAGTCATAGGTCTACTCTCATTAATTCAAGGTGTTGATACGCTATGTATTGAACCAGCCGTATCTTAAAGACGTTCTCCATCAGCGGATAGACCAAAGGCCGGACTCGAGATGCGGTTGAGTTCTCCCGTGTCCCTGGGGTTTCTGCTCTCATGGGGGAGGCTTGTGGGAGCAGACCCGACATGGCCGTCTCCGATCGACGAGCTGGAGGAGATCATGTTTCAGGTGCGAGGTTACCGATCTAGACAGTTCGGTGGTACCGTGATGCCGTGTTCGAACGAAGCGTCCGGGCCGGGCAGAGTCGCCGCTGCCGAATGGGTTCGGACGGCTTTCCATGATATGGCAGCGACTAGGATCGAAACTGGCAATGTACGCTCTGGGGGATTGGACGCGTCGATCCAATACGAAATAAACGCCCTTGAGAACGCCGGTCCAGCCTTCTCCACAACGCTCAGATTCATGCAAGACTTCTATACAAGCCGGTCGAGCATGGCAGACCTCATCGCTCTGGGCACGTACTTCGCGGTGCGGTCCTGCGGCGGCCCCGCCATTCCCGTCAAGGCCGGACGAGTCGACGCAAAAGTAGCGGGACCGCTCGCCAACCTTCCCATGCCGCAGAACACGGCATTTACCTTCGAGAGCCAGTTTTCTCGGATGGGATTCAGCAAGACCGAAATGATACAGGCGGTTGCCTGCGGACATACCCTGGGAAGCGTGCACGGGGCCGAGTTCCCCCAGATCGTCCCCGTCGGATCCGCACCGCCGAACGACGCAGTCCCTATGGATTCCACGGTGGCTGCCTTCGACAACAGGATCGTCACCGAGTACATATCCGGCAATACGACCAACCCTCTGGTTGTGGGCCCCTCGGTCAGGGCCACGAGGAATTCCGACTTCAAGGTCTTCAACTCGGACCAGAACGCGACGGTGATGGCGATGGCGAGCCCGGCGGAATTCGCCACAACGTGCCAGAGAGTCCTCCAGAAGATGATCGATACCGTACCCTCGTCCGTCGCGCTCTCCGCCCCTATCCAGCCGTACTTTGTCAAGCCCGTCAACATGCAGTTGACGCTCAACGCGGGAGCCGCTACTATGAGACTGAGTGGGCTGATCCGCGTCAGGACTACCGACCTGGCAGGTGATTCTGTCTCGAGCGTGGCAGTGACGTTCAAGGACCGAGACGGAGGCAATAACTGTGGTAGTGCTGGTTGCACCTTTACGGCGAGCGCCCTAGGGGCTAGTAACGGCTTTGACGATACATTTCTTGTGGGTACTTACGACTTGTTGCACTCACACGTGAAGCCGGACTGACACTGTCCCAAGTGGTTCCCGATTGATCGTACCATTTCGACTGCGACGGGAATCTCGTCCTTTACCCTGACACTGAATATGGCCAGCGGAACCAAGCAGACCGTTGATAACAATGGCAACTCTTACCCCTTGCAGGATGCCATCTTCATCCAGAAACCCCAGAGCTGTGTCCTCTCCTCTATCGGCTCGATTACAGTCACGGCAGCTGTAAGTCTGGCGAAACCCGATCTAGGTGGTGGTGTTAACTTCTCCTCGAAAGGTCCGTAATGATCGCAACAGTCTCCCAGTAAACATGCACTTGTCCTATAAGGAGCCGACTGGTGACGCGAATCTCCCTGTGCCAAACCTGAGAGACGTCACGGTTGCCATGACGAAAGGAAACTGCGTCGGCGCCTACACATTCTTCAATGTGCAGTATACGATACCGGGCGACCTTGCATACGCATCGAGGATCGATGTGGTCAGCGGTAGCGGCGACTCTGCCCTGAGTGACGACTTCAACTCCGCCGGCGAGCTGGGAGGCAGCTGCCAGCCGTTCCAGAATCCACCACCCTCCTCGCTGTGCACGACCGGACAAGTTTCAACTCCGCCCGCCTCTTCGTCTACGTCGTCGTCGGTTGGCGCGGGTTCTTCGTCTCTGACGGCCTCTGCCAGTGTCACTCCCTCGTCTTCTTCCGTCACCGTAAGTAGCATGACCAGCTCAAGTACTGGGGCTGTTGAGACATTACACCACAGACAAACCATGGGCGGCTATAAACTTGTTGGCTGCAAGACGGAGGCTACGGCTGGGCGCGCTCTGACCGGCGCCTCGTTTGCCTACGATGGGATGACTTTAGAGACGTGCATGGGGAACTGCAGCGGTTTCTACTTTTGGGGGACCGAGTACGGTCGGGAATGTAAGTTCTCCGAATATGAGTTACCACGACAGATCTACCCCGCTTGATATTCTGGCCGGCTGACCGGACCCTCCTAGGCTACTGTGGCGATTCGCTTGCCGCAACGAGCGGCGATGCTGCGCTCGCCGAGTGCAACATGGCCTGCTCCGGAGATGATACACAGTACTGCGGTGCCGGGAACAGAATCGAGCTGTACAGCAGCACAGCGGCTCAACCCACCCCCACTGCTATGCTGGCTCGGAAGCCGACCGTATCGGCGTACGCCCGTGTCGGTTGTTACGAGGAGATCCCGCACGGCCGGGCGCTTACCGGAGCGGCGCATGCTGACGATGCGATGACGCTAGAGATGTGCGCTTCCAAGTGTGAGGCCTTCCACTACTGGGGCACCGAGTACGGGCGCGAGTGCTACTGCGGTAACACGCTGGACCCCTCAAGCAACGCTGCGAGTGAAGACGACTGCAATATGGTCTGCGCCGGAGATAAGTACGAGTACTGCGGCGGTCGCCTCCGCTTGGAACTATACTACTCCAACACGACCAACGGGCCGTCGCACCCGCCCGTCGTGGGCAACTACTCATGGTCTGGCTGCCATAGCGAACCTGCCGGTAGGAGAGCGCTCGCCGGGAAGAGCTTTGCGGATGATGACATGACGCTCGATTCGTGCGCGAGCTTCTGCGACGGCTTTGCCCTCTTCGGCACTGAGTACGGGAGGGAGTGCTATTGTGGTGATGTGCTTAGCGAGGGCTCCGGAGAGAGGGGTGCCGGCGAGTGTAATATGGTTTGCGCGGGAAATAATAAGCAGCTCTGCGGTGCCGGTGACCGCTTGAGCGTCTACGGGATATCTGGACTAGGGGATTGAGGGGACCTGAGCACCGCGGCGTAAAGTCGCCATTAGGCACCATTCGTACCCGTTTATATGAAATAGGACGGACTGTAGTTAATAACAGCTTCCCAGAAAAGGTGAGGCACGCATTGCCTACCTAGGTACCTTCCAGGAGGTTAACACAAAAATTCGCGCACGTTCAATAATCGCCCAACAACTCCTTGGGCAATAATTTATTAGCCTGGACGGATAGGTGTACACGAGAAGTTCCAGGATGTTTTAAAATTATATATATATGTATATTTCGTTAGCAATTTTCCAAACCTTTTTACATATTGTTTTCGTGTCAGAACCGACTGTACTTTAGTTCATTTGGGACACCCCGAATATTTCTGTCAATCAACTGCCTACGAAACGGTTCAAGGAAACAGGACGGGCTTCGTCTGAGGCTAGAGATGGAGCAGAGTAGAACCGGAGATCCCGGTACTGTAAGATGCGTTACACTTCGACATTGAAGTCATGCCTAACTTGTAGGCAACATGCATACATCTATGTGAGTTGCCGACATATGCAGGACTTAAGTATGTAAATATGAAGACCGAGTAGTGCGGCATGCGGCAACCGCGTTAGCTGAAGGCATCTAATGCCTGTCTTATTTGGCTTGCAAGTACGTATGTAGGGGATCACCAGTACATCATCAGGCGGTGTACATACAGTACATTAGGTGAATAGGTCGGAGATAATGGGGAGTAGGTATGTGGGTAGCAGCTGATTCAACAGGGATTTATAGTAGCGAGTTTGGCCGCGAGCCCACCACCATTGAATCCATATCTTAGGTAAGTCACTTGATATCGATATCATCCATTTCTCTCAGTCCTTCAATGGTTGATACCTAAAACCCTACATACTAACCGTGTGAATACGTCACATCCGGCCAGGCACCGCCTCCAAACGCAAAGACGGATTACTACTAGGTACTACATGGTACTACATACCTCCAGCTACATATAGCCAATGCTCCACTCTTTTTTGTTCGGTACCTAAAGTTGGAAACTTCAGTCTTTCCGCGTTGGCAGCTGCGACTCCGAATCCCTTCTCTCCCAGGAACGGTTCCCACCCAAGCTTCTCCCTGCCTATGATCGGTTCTTTTTAAGCTTCGACCTACCTGTCTAACGAGCTACCGGCCCTCAGTCAGAGTCGCTAATAGTCACGCCAAGGGCCGAGAATGTCGGATGGTATGTTCGCCGGCGGTAGTGCCAGTTCTTCTTTTCTCTAACGCAGAGTTAAAGGGACCCTCGATACAGATCGCTTCTCCGACGAACATTACTGCAGCACCGATGAGACGAGAGCTTCCTGGCGGGCCGTTCATAGTGTAGTGTGCGGATGCTCACCCATTCACGAGGCATCACCCCGGCTAGGAGGCTATGTTTCAGGAGATACTCAATATGGTCTGGGTTAGTGGTATCATCTTGGAAGAATATCCTATCTCTGACCCGATGACAGACTAAGGACTGGACGAGGAGTCTCGGTAGCAGCTTTGGTGCGCATATCCCTAAGAATACCCTGAGCGAAGCGCGAAACCAGACCACGTCCTCCTCCCGCCCGGTGCTGTCTGCCACATCCGGGAGATTAAAACCGAATCCGCCGCCCTCGAAACGCCAAAAGGTCCAAGGGGACACTCATGCGCACACCGAGGCGCAATTTGTCCTCCAACCACAGTCCGATGGGCCTTCGGACTCTGTTGTCCCTCGCAAGCGCTCTGTGAGCGACAGTGTCCACTCCGTGAACGATAGCTACCACACCGTAAGCGGACAGCCTTCGAAGGGTAGTTCTCAGAATGTCCCTGAGCTGCGTCAAATCTCTAGATATACCGATGGAGGGCGGTCGGCGAAACGAGCGAGGTATAAGCAACACAAGAATCATCACGAAGGACGGTCTATCACCGTGGATACGGATTCCAGACTTGACCATGACCCTCTTGGCAGTGACGGTGATGATGAGGTGGCATTTGTCCGATACAGCACTGCGTCGTCTTCCCAGCAACAACCAAGAGAAGGCGGCCGCGGACGTAACGTGGGGATAGGAGATATCGCAGCTCGCTTCCAACGATCTCAGAAGGTTGCCGAGTCTCTACCGGCGTCAATTGGTAGCGCGCCTAGAAAGGGCTCGCTATTAGGTAGCACTACCAAGAAACGGGTCCGGTTGGACCACGATCCTGACGAACTGGCTTTGGATCACAGTCGAATGTCGGTCAAGAACCCCAAAGCACGTGTACCGCCCGCTTCAGCGAGTCTGTCGAAGGAAGGAGATGTTGAGCGCACGCGGTTCACGGGGACTAAGACCAGACAACAGCAGTCGCAAACAGCTGCGGATCAGGGAGAGAGGGACCTCGCCGCGGAGATCATCTGTTCAGGGCTAGGGGTGAAACGAGCCGTCGATGGACAGTATGGATATCCGGGACCATCGAATGAGGCTCCTGAGTGTCTTCTGTCCGTTCGAGAAATCAGTCATATTCTCCACCCCACGGACCGCGACCGCAAGATCCTAGAACAGTATTCTTACCTTAAGGTGAACCTCCAGAAGGTACACCATATTACCCACTCGCTTGGTCAGGGCAGCTGTATCGTTCTCATACGACGCATGAAGGACACGCAAAATACAGCAGAATCTGGCAAGCTCTATTTAGAGTTTTCCTCTCTGCTGGATACCGAAAAGTTTTTGAAGTGGGTTACGCTGTCAAGGAGGGACTCTCGTCCGATCGAGCAAGAAGAAAATGCAGCGTAGGTTGAGGGTCCGTAGATTACGCAGAAGAAAACTAACCAATTCACAGCGCGGTGCTGGAGAAGGGGCTTGACAACTGCTTCAAAAACGTTGTCCGCAGCACTACAGTGAAGGACTCTGGGGTACCGGACGATATCAAGCTCGCAAGGCATAACTCACGCGTCAGCCAGCAAGGTAGCGACGCTACGATGAACAAATATCCCCGGACACAAGCTCCTCCGAGGAAGAAGTTGAAAGATCAGATGCAACCAGCGGTTTCTCCAGCCGAGAAGGACGATACATATGTAGTTCCCGAGAGTCCGCCTCAATCCGACGAACCGCACGCTGTGCGAACAACACGTTCGACATTTGCGCCCAAAGACCCTACGCCGGAGCCGGACCCTCCGTCATGGACGGCGAGCAATCCTGGCTGGGAACAGGCGTGGCGAAACTCGTTAGTCTTTCCTCCTCGCGGCAAGAGCCGGGCAACTGTCGACCAAGGCGATATCGAAAGGTTGGATGAGGGACAGTTCCTCAACGATAATCTTATCATCTTCTATCTCCGTTATCTTCAGCATAAGCTCGAGACGGAGTTGCCAGATCAGGCGCAGAGGATCTACTTCCAGAACACATTCTTCTTCGACAAGCTCAAGCCGACGAGGGCCAGCGGGCCTATCAACTATGAAAGTGTGAAGGGCTGGACTTCGAAGGTGGATCTCTTCATGAAAGACTTCATCATAGTACCGATCAATGAGTATTCGCATTGGTACGTTGCCATTATCTACAACGCGCCTAGACTCATACCTAGCGAGCCCCAATCGTCCGAACCACACGGTGATGCACACCGAGAGTCGATTGTCATCGAAGATGACACCAATACACCACAAGGCGAAAAGGCACCCGAAACCACGAACTCTGCAAGGGCCCATTCCGATGCGCAGAGCGAAGTGGAGGCCGGGATCAGTCGTATGTCCATCAGTAATTCAGAGCATGCAGAGAAGGAGACTAAACAAACAGACCACCCCGACCATCATCCGCAGCAACAAGCTTCACGACCCTCTAGAAATAGCCTCACCATAAATCTTACTCGGGAACCGAGCGATCCCACGCCTGAGGTTGAACAAACACAGCCTCCGGGGGCGAGCCTTGGCCGTAAGAAGACAGCGAAGAGACAAAGCGGGGGCTCCCGGCGCAACGATCCCGACCAGCCCAGGATCATCACACTTGATTCCCTAGGGGGATCCCATTCCCCCGCGTGCAACTTCCTCAAGCAGTACCTGGTAGCAGAGCTCAGGGACAAGAAGGGGATTGAAATCTCCGCTCCGGGGGCTCTGGGCATGACAGCGAAAAGAATTCCTCTACAATCAAACTATTGCGATTGCGGGCTGTACCTCTTAGGGTATATCCAGGAGTTTCTCAGGGACCCCGATAGGTTTATCCGCAGCGTACTCCAGCAGGAAGACATTCCCTGGAACCTTAATCCCTCGGATCTGCGTAATGACATCAGGGATGTCATATTTAAACTTCAAAGAGAGCAACAAGAGAGGGAGGATGGGTACAAAGAAGAGAAGCGCCGAGCTGCATTAGCGAGGCAAAACAAGTCCAGCAGGCCTTCGTCGAGTGAAGGACCCCAGGGTAATGAATGTTCTGCAAAACCGGGACCGGAAGCGGAGACGAGTACGGCACAGAAAGTTGCGGAGAGCAGTCCTAATCATGACGCAGCACCACAGGTTGCGGACGTGGTACCCAGAAAGGTAGTCGACACGTCGGCAATGTTTCATGCTCATGGGCAGGAAAAAGATAGGTCGAGTTCCGCCAAGGATGGTTCGGCCCCCGTGTCGGACGGCACAGGAACCCCGAGAAGTGTCGCGCAGAACATGACCTCGTCCATTCCTGAAGCCCACGAGGGGCAGTCGCCGCCCCTGCGAGGGTCCAACGGCGACACAGCCGCTTCGCCGCCGCATGAAGCTAAGAAGATGGCAACCGACCTCACCAGACGAGAGAATGTGGTGTCTTCTAACACGGATAGCACGGAGAAGAACTTCCTCTCCCCCATCCGATCCTCTCCGGTGACTCCACCTCACAAACATAAAGTCGCTCCGGAGTCGGGCAAAATTGTCAGTGCTGCGAAAACTGATAATGTTCAAGATGTTTCGGTGGAGGATAAGTCTGAGAAGCATGGCATAGGAGTCTACCTGGACTCGGCTAGGCGACATCGCAAGACTCACCCCGAACTGCACCCTGATTCGCCACCCCGGACTAGTAGACACTTCGCTGGGCGGCAGGATGGTGACACCAGGGCTCGCGCCAAGTGTACCCCTAAACTTGTGCAGACCAATACTGTTGTGGAGCTCTCGGATTGATATGCGGCTTAGTTTATGTTGCTGACCGTCGGATGTTTTAACAGCGGGATGGTAGAAAGAGGCGGCCGGCCCATACGGAGGCGGTGCGGAGGCGGTGCGGAGGCGCGTCATGCTTTTGAGAGACCTGGCATGCAGCATGGAAACGGAGTTCGCGGTGTACTTCATTATTACTTACGGGCTTTGCGTTATACCCCCATGGAGCCGGCTTTTGTCGGGAGAGCCGGGACCTGTAGAGGATGGATGCTGAATAACAAGACGACCGCTTCCACGCTAGCTCCGTGCTGCCGAACATAGTCGTGAAATGAATTCCCTTCGCACCAACCCACTCTTTCTGATAGTGGCTGGGAGTCTCGGCCGCCATCCCCGTCATTCGCTGGCGCCCCGTTACCGCCGCACGCAACCATGCGCTTATGCAACACGGGGGAAACATGCCGGGGCCCTCTCCGGCGGCGCCGGCGGTGATAGTCCAAAACCAGCGCAATGGCAATCGGGCGGTTCTCGGGTAGGGGGGTGGTTGAAAGACCTCCCCCGTTTCTAAAACGAGTGGGGCTACACCGCGCTCCTTGCTTTTGGGATGACTTGCCATCGGGTTTATCGGATGCATGGGTAGATGGATCCGCACATACGGACGTACATATGCCTACGTGCTAACTAAGTGATTGCTTACCTATGTTCGGCTCACCGGCTACCACCCGACAGAGACGGGGATTCCGTCCTCTTCCACGGCGTGCGCGTCGTGGATGGATGGATGGATACGGAGACAGACAGGCAGGTAGGTAGGCAGGCATGCAAAGAATGACTACCTACATACATACGTCGGGCCTAATTTTTCGTCTAATGTCGGCGGGGTTGGCCGGCCGGCCGTCCCTCGCCGCGGGATTGCTTCGCCGAGGCCGGTAGGTTTGTTGGATTAGGGGGGTAAGTCTACCGAAAGGGGGCCGGTGGTTACCTGCTTGCAGACAGCTAGCTGTACTTAGCACGGGCTTGGCCGAAGCTGCCATCGAAACCAATCATCTCCCGTCTCTAATGACGGACGGGGCAAGAGCCCTCAAAGTGGTTTACCCGTGATATTACGTGGAGAACGCGGTCCGCATCCGGCAGGTCTCGGGGTCTGCTTATTTTGCCGGCGTACCGCTTATTACTAAAGGGGGGGGGAAAGGTCATCACCATCTGCAGGGAGTTCATTCACCGGAAGAAGTTCATCGCATTATCCCGATGTTCTTTTGGGGACTGGTTCGCTCAATTATGAAGGCGAACCTGGGCATATCTGAAGAAAACGTAGATGCCCCTTCTTGTTATGTGCTGATTGGGCCCTATAGGGTTGTCGCGGGCGGCGTGTTTTAGGTTCGGAGAGGCTTTGAGACTAGCGATGCGAGAAAGACCACTTGCAAGGGGGAATCCAAGGACGTCGGGTGCTCACCATCTCCGGAATACTGGATTGAGGAACCCCCTACAATTGATGGTTCACCCGGTTCCATGGGTGGTGTAAGCAGCCTGTCCTTCTGTTTCGCATTTGAATTTCCTGTCACTTCTTGCTCCCCCCCCCAACACCAACCCAGCATCGCGAGCCTCACAATCACGCGCTCGGTAATGTATCCAGACCCAGCAGCATGTCGAGATGTCTTGGCACTGCGACTTCGGCCCTTCGAAATCGAGACAGCCTTGGTAAGCGGTCGTTCACGCGCATATCGGAAGAGCGGGACAACTCGAGCCAGATCATCACATTCCCTTGGCCAAGAACCGTGTTTACCAGTAAAAGACCATGTATAACTGTTGTGCAGATTGCGGCCCCGTTGACTTTTACGCCTTCTTGCTCTTACTCTTGCTCTTAGTCCCCTCGTCCTTCTTCTGCTTCAGCGCCGGCAGCGAGAAGGCCTCGCTGGCACCGCCGGCCATCCGCTTCCAGCGCCAGAGGTCGGTGTCGTCCTGGTTCCACGTGAGGACGCCCACCCACGGCTGCACGTTGTAGTGCACCCGCAGCGTCACCTCGTCCGCCTCGGCGATCCGGCCCGAAGGGTGCGTGATCTGGTACTTGGGCTTCTGGTTCTTGAGCGAGAGTATGCCCCTGTGCGCGCGAGATGTAGGTCAGCCGGACCGGAACTCCCCTCGTGACAACAATACCCGGACGGGAAGCGCAACCGGTCATCGTAGCATAGCAGCAGCAGTAGGATAAGACGTGTAATGTAATGTAGTGTAGATGTTTGGGCTTTTCATATCTTTCGGCTTACCTGCTCGGGTCGATGCTCTTCCCCGCGGCGCTCTTGCGCAGCTTCTTCAGCGATGCCGGGCCCAGGTTGCTGAGGTGGTCGGCGCTCGGGCTCGTGATGATGCTGTCCCAGATGACGGCCTTGTTCGTCTGGTTCGCGCTTGTCTGATCCGGCCACTCGGCCGTCACGTAGACGAAGAGCTGCTTGGTGTTCCACGTGAACAGCGACGAGAGGTCCGCATCGAGGGAGAACTTGATGATGGCGTACTCCTCCTTCTTGGTGCTGTAGTAGTGCGGCCGGCCCTTGACCCTGTCGTTTTCGCACGAGCGTGTCAGTTCTCTTCAAGAAGGCACGCGCGCACGAGACATGTCGACATCACGCGGGGCTAGTTGGTTGGTACGCTACGTACACTTGCACATTGGTCGGCTTGATGACGGCGCTGGGCGTCCGGGGCGCCAGGAAGTCAGAGGCTGCGATGATGGCCGCGACTACGAAGGCGACGGTCGTGAAGAAGCCAAAAACGTTCTGTACCCGCGTAAGGGAGTTGTACATCTTGGCGGATAGGCGCGGGCAACTCGAGGGAACGAAGCAGCGATAGTCGGAATTTCCAATTTTTTGGGGGAGCTTTCTTAAATCAATGTTACGACCATGCGCCTTGTAATGAACTCCGGCTGCTGCTCCACGTTCGCCTCAAGGTGAATGGTTTCGTGTTAACGTCATGAGGGAGAGAAGAAAGTTGGTCAGAGTAATAAGAGTGAGGCCACGTTTGGTAAGGTGAAGCTCTGCTTATCGGACACTCCTTATCGGTTTGCAGTTTGGGGGCTTAACTGGCACCACTTCAGAGCCATCATAGGGTACTACTGTACTGCCAGTCGGAGAAGTACCTACCTAGTACATGACGATCGATGTCGTCGAAGTCACTAACATTTTCCACGTTAATTTCTATAATTGTGAATGGGCTAAAACCATGTAGTTATAATGTCAAATAAGTAAATACTATTGCCCTCAGGTGAAGGCGTGACAAATGCAGTATGCACCCCACGATAACCGCTCTCCCACCTAATTACCCCTTAACCACCATCCCTTATCTGCAACCACCACCTGCTTCCTACTGTCCTGAGACAAGAGATGGCTTAATGCTTGTCCACTTAGGAAGCACTATTCTCGCCCTGGGGCATTTGATCCGTCCATCGCGTTGAATTGAACATCCGTCTTAGCCTGTTCTACTTGCCTAGGTGCCTACGATCCGTTGCTAATACACGGCCTAGACATCCACTGCACGTAAGTAGGGCAACCACAAAGGGCGTAGGAGTCAAGGATGTAAGGAGTAGAGGGCAGTGTATTCGCACGAAGTTCTACCCGTACTTCCCTAGACACGATTTTCCCTAGCAAAGCAAACGCCCAAAGGACCGAGGATATCCATTCGGTGTGCTCCTGTATAAGCTATACTCGAGGTAATGACATCTTCGCTTAGAGCCCTTGCGTCTTGACCCAGCTCCGCCCGTACAAGGATTAGAGAGCGTACAAGTCGAGGCGGGGCCCTTTGGATAGGCTAAAAATGCCCACGACTCTTCCACGCCAAGGTAAGTCCATGAAGTGATGCATTCATCGAGTTATACACGGGTCACTCTATGTACAGTACCCAATCGGTAGATTACACAGGTAGGTATTCCCTTCGAGAAGAGACACCTCGACGATACATTCGTGATCATGCCCTAGGCGGCCACCAAATCCAGCGCTGTGCAGCAAAGACCATTATGCAGCCGCCAAACCTCTAATATTGTTCTTCCCTATTATACACATTTTGGCGCTGCCCTCGGCTAGCTCCAGGGCCAATAGCCCACAGCCTGGTAGAACATCTAGCCCCAACTCGTGGCCAAATGTCGTCCCGAGCCCGGCCAAGTCTATCATCATGAGATGGAAGGCGGAATTTCCGCAATTAGTGGCGTGTCTGCGGAAACTGAGAGTAGGCGTAGCAAAACAAGGCGTAAAAGTGACCGAGCCTTGAGAGTCCGTCGCTCCCGACGATGCCGGCACCGGCTAGATGAGGCCAATGGCCGAACAGCTCGATGCGGGCTACCCAACGTTGCATGCCGAAACTTGGTAAGAGAGGAGCTTGTCTGCTAAGCAGAGATTCACCCATGATGATTAAGGGGCTGTTTTAAGGGCCCTTAAAAGGGGATGTTAGGAGAAGCCTGAGCACCAAGAGCTTCTTGTTGCTCTTGCAGCTCTTCACCACCGGCCTCTATGGTGATTCCAAGGCCGACCTTGGCAGATTGCTACGCACGAAGTCAGACACGCGAACGGGCACAGACCATGAATTAGACGTTAACTCACGTTGTAGTGATCGACGTCAGCGCAGAAGGACATCGTTACAGGCGGTGCCACCCGCTTCTCGAGGAGACAGCCCAGTTTACCCTTGGTGTCGACCTGGGCCCGGAATGTCGACATGCGGAAGTCATATTTCACACCGACCGCGGTGACGCCTTCCTTTTGTAATCCTACCATGCCGGGTGCGACCTGCAGGGTCATATCGACACCGGCTTGCACCTTGTCTGACAGCCGCCGCCAGTAGGTGGCATTCAGAGCACCCTGGGCATGCAGCTGGGCAGTCGCAATCCAATCGTCGGCCTTGTATCTTGCGGCGTAGGACATGGCGGACTCGGGGGGTTGGCTTAGCGCGGCGCGTTGCCAGACAGCCTCGACACCAAGAGCGAGTCTTCGAGTCACCGACTGGAGATGGCTGAGGATATAGATACCGGTAAAGCCGCCCTCGATATACGAGGGGTTCAACATCTTAAGAGAAGACGTGAAATCATTACCGGTGTATTCGTGCTCGATAGATGCCATATCCTGGGCACCTATTTGAAACTGGGACTTGGTGACGAGCGAAGGGCTCCATCGGTAATTGAATCGCGTGGATAGCATGCCATCGTTGTCCATGCTTCCCTGCAAGAATACCTATTTTGCGATGGACCCATGAGCATAACGACGGGATCGGAGGGCTCGCGGACCTGTATAACCTACATTGTTGGTACCGTAGAGGCCGGCGAAGGCATAAGGCTTCATCTGCTCGCCCAGGGCGAATTGGTGCGAGACCTGGAATAGGGGGGAGAGGCTGACAGCCTTCGTGAGGTCCGCCCTCAGACCAGTGTGCATGTAGTTGGTCAGCGAAACCTCTCGTTGGACTTCCTTGCTAAGCGACTCGATGGTGCCGGGATTCGAAAGGCCGAGCTGAGCTCGCCGGTCGGAAAAGGACCGGAATGCATCCGCGACGGCATTGGATATGGGGTTTGAGGTTAGGAAGCCTAACGGCGCATCAAAGCTAGAAGACATTGTGACAGATGGGGGGAGGGGGGGTGGTGATAATGGGCGCAATGAGGCCGATGACGTGAGGGCAGGAGAACGTAAAGACCAGCAACTCGGTGGCAGGCGAAGAGTCGGATGAAAGATACAGGTCCTTTCAATTATTACGATAAGGATTCGGCGACTAAATTACTCACGGAGGAGGCCTGATTCCCTTGTGGTGAGGGTGCCAAATTTGACGTCTCGCGTGACAAATGGGCAAGTCAAACCTCATAGGCGTCGTTGAAAAATCAAAATTTCTCTACGTAAAGGCTATGGATGTAGGTATGTACTAACGTTAGGTAGGTGATAATCCACAAGGTACCACCCCTACCCATATTCGAGCTTGGTTGTACAAAGCTACTTACCATCCGAGTTCTTCAATCTAATGTTCCTTGCCCTTGCTGCAGTGGCTTTTACCGTGGGGTCAGACATATTCCCACGGGAGATGGTTGGTTGATCCGTGCGGCTAGCCTCTCTATGGAGGTAGCGCAACCTCAGCAGCAGGGTGGTTGACACAAAATTTGAAGCAGTGTCCCAAATAAATGAAACGCTTCGCACCCAGATCAAACGCCAAAGAAAACATGTATAAAAAACCAGAAAAATTATTAACTGAATAACAAGACCTATTCAAAACAGCCATGAATTGGCCGTATATATTTGCTTTTTAAGAGAAGGAAGTTGCTGCTTATATCGGTTTTCGACGACTGTCTTGAAGGTGCGCCAACTTTTCTGTCAACCACCTGAACAGTTATCTATGGGTGAGCGTGGCTTATCGATATGTTACCTACGAGGGGCCATCTTGGGGGTTGTCGGGCAAAGGTCCACAGGCTCCGTATTCGTCCATCAACCCGAGGGACCCAAGGTTTGCAATATTTGGGGCTTATCTTTGGGATGTAGTCCTGGCGTTACGTCAAAATAGGATCAATTATTATAGGTACATAGGTTGAGGCCCATTTCTTGCTTTGTCCTTGCTCGAGTTTACTGTAGTTCTAATAGGCAATAAGAATAACTCTTATTGATTGCTGGAAGGGCCAGCTACTTAAATATTTCACTCTGCATAAACGTTTTCATTTTATTAGAGGCGTTCATTACCTTCTGCGCCATATCATATGAAGCCCCCAGGCCAGCCGATTCTAACTGAAAGGATAGCTTCGGCTTTGCGTGCATTATTCATTCTTAAAAGTTCGCATTATGACCAAGTCGGTTGGATGTGACTTATTAATAAGAAAACTAAATTTATTAGATAGATCATCCCGAACGCTGGGAATCTATGGCTCTCTGCTCCCCTAACCCACGAATGTCCTATCGCATGCCATCCTACCTCCGATCATTGCCCAGACCAAGAACTATATACCAACCTATCCTACGTTAGTTATATCCAATCAGTTTGACCTTATATATATATACATATATATATACTGCAGTCCAAGTAAGTGCTGTCAATAACATGCACGTGCATGTGTTACATCCTTTCAGCAGTCTGGCGCACCTTCACTTGAACAAAGCTGCTAACATGCCAAGGTAGAGCGTCTCTCACACCGTTTGAAGGACCGCTTTTCCCACACTGTCCTTGCCGACTTGAATCATTTGCGGCAGGTTATAGAGGACTCACTTGGTCTGCTCCCTGAATCCTCTCTGCTTCAGGCGAGGCTATTGCCCAGTGTTTGGGTGGGTCTGGCTGACGCCGGACAGCCTCCCGTCATCTAGTTGTAACCTTCAGGACTCAAATCGAGGGCGCTGGCTGCCTCTTTGTGTTCCAGGTACACTAGCCCCTAGCAACTGCGCGCTCATCTTCGCTACTACATTCGCGGTTTTTCCAGCCTTCCGGTAAACCTGGCCTGGTTAATGCTCCTAGCTTGATTCGATCCCGTACTTTCCATACCCTGTGGTGGATACCACGGAGAGTGCTGTCGAATTTCCTGCAGGCTGCTCTTTCGCTCTGTTAGCCCCGTATAAAGTTCAAAAGAAAGCGCAACCAAAACAAGCATTTGGTCACCATGGATACGTTACTGTAAGTGAAACATTCTTCCTCGAATCCGTCTCGCCCGTTAGGTGCCTGTGTTCAATGGGAGACCTGATTTGAGTCGCTGGTTTTGTTGTTCGAGCGTCCGTCTGCCCCTTTAACGCCTCCATCTGTTTATGTTAGACTCCGAACTTTCAAAACGGAACTACGAGCAGGTGACCAGTTAATTTTAGAAACCCTGAGCGTTTGGTGTTTTGGTATTTCAGCCCGGGCCATTTTCTAGGTCGAAACCATGCAACGGCAAATACACATGGGCGATCTCCCCCACGATGAGAATCCGGACGTGGGCGCTATCGGTCACGATGGGACTCTTGATACTGACAATCCCAGTACCGCCGAGATCGCTGCGAATTCGCCCAGGTACCGGCGGAAGAGCAGTACCTTCATCGATGGCATCCACGATGTTTCCGATGATGCGTACATGGCGCCAGCCCAGTTATACAGTACCATGTCTGGAAGACTCTTCCATTCTGGCCGTATTGCGATTGTGATGGTCGGTCTGCCTGCTCGAGGCAAAACGTGAGCACCCCCCCGTGGAGACGCCTGGATCCTCAACACCTGCTAATCAATTCAAAGTCACATCTCTGTCTCGATGGCTAGATACCTGCAGTGGTAGGTTGACCTGTTCGCCTCGGGCTTATGAGCCTGTTCTAACTGATTCAAGGCTAGGGGTAAAAACTCGGATATTCCACCTCGGGGACTATCGACGTGCCACTGTTGGTGATGGGGGGGAGGTCCCAGAGGACTACTTCTACCCTAACGCCTCTCCTTCGTCTGTCATGTTGCGGCAGAAGATACTAAAGAAGTGCCGCGAGGATATATATGCGTGGCTCAATCATGAGAATGGCCAAGTCGCGATATATGACGCGGTTAACCCTACCGCCAGCGGCAGGCGTTCGCTCGCCAAGGAGTTTGCCAAACACGATGTCCAGGTATGTTGCATTTGCGCCGTTGCGCAATCATCTCGGGCTGCTAACTAGTTGATAGACGCTGTTCCTTGAGTCGTACGTCGACGACGAGAAGCTTCTACGAGAAAACGCACGTAATGTCAAGATCGGCTCTCCAGATGTACGATGATACCCCCTTTAAATTCCGGCGTATGACTAACTTTCGTCAGTTCGCCGACATGGATCCGGACGCGGCAGCTAGGCTGTACCTCAAGCGTATAGAACGGAAAATTCCCGTGTTCGAGACCATGAACGAAAAAGAACTTAACTACATCAAGATGATCAACGCGGGAGAGAAGTTGTTTTACAACAACATATCTTTCAACTATCTGTCGCACCGCATCGTTTTCTACCTTACCAACACCCACATCAAGTCCCGAGCCACCTTCTTCGCCCGCGCCGGCACTGCGATAGACGAGGAGAGTTACAAAGCGGACGCCCCTCTGTCCGAGGCAGGATGGAGCTATGCTAAACTGATGGCCGAGACTCTGACCAAGCACCGCGAACAAGAACGCGCCGACTTGATCGCTCGTGGAGGCTCCGACATCCCGCTACGCCCACTTACCATATGGTGTTCCACACGGCTGCGTACCCTGCAGACGGCTGATGCGTTCGAGGACTACGGCTACAAAGTTCGGCAGCGCAGCGAGATGTCGCAGATCAACCCGGGCGTGTGTGAGAAGCTCAGCGAACGCGCGATTCGTCGGCTATACCCCGAAGAGGTCGAGAAGCACGAGCTAGACCCGTATCATCACCGTTACCCACGGGCCGAATCCTACCACGATCTAGCCGTGCGCCTGGAGCCGATCATTCTCGAATTGGAGCGCGAGCAGAACGACCTGCTGATCATCGCGCACGAGAGCGTGTTGCGGGTGCTATATGCCTATCTGATGCACGTCGGCACCATGGAAATCCCGAAGCTCAAGTTCCCGCGCAACGAGATCATCGAGATCATTCCCGCCGCCTACCAGAACGAGGCCAAGCGCATCCATATCCCCGGCCTCGACCCGCGGATGGTGCCAGGCTCGCCCGAGGACATCCGGATCCCCGTCCCGGGCAGCGGAAGCGACACGCCTTCCTTTCCCGGAGGCGGACTCAGCTCCCCGGCGGAACCTGCGATCGTGGTCGATAAGCCGCCCGAGAGGGTCGTCAACACCTCGGCCGACGCCGTCAAGGACAAGTTAGGAGATGAGGATTAGACCAGGTCTATGGCGTAGAGGTGGGCTACTACAGAACATGGTAGAATTATTGCGAGTTCCGTCAAGCATAGAGTTAGATTCTTTTGTAGAGGTAGGAAGACTATATCTATCTACGTTGCTCTCTGGGGAGTAATGCGACATAGTTGATGATTCTAAATACACAACCTGCGAGCCCGACCCTGACACGTTTTCTCTTCCCGTGTGCTATGATACAGCTTCACAACCAACGAAATCGGATTGAGGTGCTTTAAGGTACGGTACGGGTTGCTGGGCAAGCAAATACCTAATTGACACTCAATCACATTCCCAGCTGCCAAGCGAACTATAAGAGGTTGATTGAGTTATACATCGCATCCGCTGCCCGCGCATTAGGTGTATAAGGACTTAACGTTAAGTAGTTAGAGTTATTGGGGGACAGATGACGTCGTCACAGCATCATTCCCACAACTCAGTTGGGAAGTGAGACGCATGTGGGAGCTTCACCTTCGTCATAATCTTGAAGTGACTTCCTCGCTCTATTCGCTGAAATCCGAGTCATACCTAACTCCAAATACCTACATAGTAGACTGGGGCATTCCGTTAGCAAGCATCCCTGTGCTCTTCTTCAACATATCGCATACTACTCTTCTTCGTCTAACAAAGCTCACGTGAAGGGCACGGATACACCTGTTATTCACCTACCTAGTACCTACTCGCCTGCGTATTGATTAACCCACCTATCTAATAATTACGGCGCACGACACGGCGGCAATGGCGAGCCGAGAGGCGCCCAACACCCCACCGCCATCCTACCAGGAAGCCACAGGCGGCGGCGCAACAACAACAGGACCATCCGCGGCGGTGCCCTCCTCGTCATCATCTTCGCAAAACAGCCGCCGGCAGCCCCGCTTCAGATCCGGGGAGCGCAACGGCATCCCGCCGGACCGCCGCCGCAGCATCGAGGACGAGTGCCGCCCGCTGCCCGAGGGCTGGGTGCGCCGCTTCGACCCGGACACGCAGCACCAGTTCTTCGTGGACACGCGCGCCGACCCCCCGCGCTCCATCTGGACCCACCCCCTCGACGACCGGGACTACCTCGCCTCGCTGTCCCCCCCCGAGCGCGCGCGCGCCGAGGAGGAGGACGGCCGCTGGTTCCAGCACCACTTCGGCGGGGAGAGCGACGACGACGAGGGCGGCGGCGGCGGCGGCGGCGGCGGCGGCGGCATCAGGAGGAGGTTCACCGGCGACGATATCATGGCCGAGACCACGGACTCCGACGACGACTCCGACGCCGACGACCACCATCGCCATCAGCGCCGGCAGCAGGGAGCGGCGGGGGCGTCATCCAGCGCGAAGCCGACGGCGCAGGCGAAGAGCGAGCGGGGTTTCGGCCGCAGACTGAAAGACAGGCTCACGGGGACGACGCACGAGCAGCGCGAGGCGGCACGGAGGAAGCGCGAGGAGGAGGAGCGCGAGCTGTACCGACAGCACATGGCCTTCCGCGGGGGACTCTTGGCGGCGGTACGTCCATGTTATGATCCCCCCCCGTCCCTAGTTTCCTTCCCCCCTTCTGACGTGCCCAGATCCGCGACGACCGCCCCCAGCTCCTCGGCCACGACACCTCGGGGCGCCCCGTGTACCTCGAGCCCCCCGGGTCCGGCTACGCCGGCGTCTCCGGCGTCACGAGGCTCAGCCCGCGCGTGACCGAGGTCCACTACCGCCCGGGTGCCGGTCCGCTGCCGGATGAGCTGGCGCGCGGCGCGCGATTCGTGCGGCCTGAGGGCTACGCCGGCCCCGGCCTCGCTCCCGGCCTCTCTCCCGGCCTCTCGGCGGGCGGCATGATGTATCCTGGCGGGGCTACTCGGTACTACGGCCGACCCATGGGCCCGTACGCGCGGCCGTACGGCATGGGCTACGGTGGAGGGATGGGATTACCTTTTGTGAGTATCTTCTCTTTCCCCCCTTTACCTCACTCATACTTGTTCGTATTTTTGGTCGCTGCTTAGTTGTATCGATACAATCCCCTTCTTGTATGGGTGCGGTGGGGCTGCTGTCTTCTCCGGTGTGGTGGGGCTGCACGGTAATGGGGTTAAGCTGGCGTTGGGGTCAGCTGTCCTCGAACTCCGTCCTCGACCTTGAAAGAAAGCGTCCGCGGCGAAAAGTTATTAACTCTGGCGGGTCCGGTTTAGATGGCTCCGCTCTTCGGTGGCATGATGCTAGGTGGCTTAATGTTTTGAGAAGGGGGGACGCGGCGAGAAAGCGCAGATAGATTTGAATACGACACTACCCCATATCATCATAGTAATAAAACGAATGCATCGTCAGGCTTGCCGTGCTCGGAAAATGCATGATTCTTGGTATTGCCGCTGTTCATCATATGCTCCATTGCACATTACGTATTGTCCCAAACCGTGTACTCCGTGTTTATGCAACCATACCAGTTGATCAATCATCCCCTTCATGCGCCTGATGATAGCCTACAGTGGGGACCTCGTAGCGTCCCGAAATCAACGAGGACTCGCTCGACTGCGACAGCCTCCTGTACTGCCGCTGCCGGTGCCGCCGGCGCCTACTCCCTCTGGGTATCTTGTTCCCTTTTGATGTAACAACCCTAGAACCCCAATAGAAACGAATCCAGGAACAGAAGCAGCAATACTACTGCACAACGCATTCCCGCTCCGGCAGGCCCCTGCCGCCGTCCTTCCCCTCCCCCCTGTTCTTGAACTTCCCGCGTTTGCTGTGGCTCGTCGTCGTGGTGGCCTCCTTCTCCTTCTCGACGGACCCCGGGGGGCCGATGACCTCGTAGTCGTCGTCAGTGTCCACGACGGTCGAGTCCCGGGACTCGACCCGCAGCGGCTCCTTGCTCGCCTTCACGAGGCCGCCCAGTCTCGACATCGTCAGACTGATGCGGCCCTCGCCTCCCTGGCTCTGCGGCCGGCTCTTGTTGCCGTTCCTGAATTTGGAGGCGGCGCGACTCAACCTCTGCGTCGTCGACTCTTCCCCTGCCGGCAATAGAGCCGGGGAGTTGTTGGGGCTGATCTCGACAAAGGCGGCGCTGTCTCGACGGGATACGCTGAGGAACCCATCCTCGTCTGCGAAGCTGCGCCTCGATGGCAGTTCCAGCTCCGACGAGAAACGAACGCTGGCATTGGTTGACGCCAGGGTGCTCAGGTTCTCAAAGGTGCTACTAGCTTGCCGAGACACTGGTGGCCGGTCCTGGCTGTTTCCCGACGCTTCGGAAAATGTGACGTTTAGGGTCGTATCATCATACGATGGCGGCTTCGTTTCTGAGCCATCAGCTGAACTAGCAGCTACTTCGATAACGGGGACGATCTGGTAGAAAAGCAAGTAGGGCATCTCCTCCCTCAGAGATTTCTTGATATCGTCGACTGGGGCCACGCGTTGATCTACTTCGAGGTCGTCGAACTTGACCCATTGCGCTTCTTCGTAGTCTGGCGGAGGGTCGCTGTCGTGTCGCCGGTTGTCAGTCAGCAACTTAGGGGCGACCCGACAGAACGCGATATAGTGACCTGAGTGTAGAGACTCTCCCCGGTGGCAGACGACAGACTGCAGCACAAGTTTATATTCTGCGCTGAGCTCGTTCTCCTCCGCCTGTCGTTCGTCCGCGATGAAGTGTGGGAGCCTTAGACTATCGGGTATGTCGATAAACGTATTCTGACGCTTAGCGTTGCCGTACTCATCCACCATGTAGCGTTTGAGGCAGATACCGACCACTGGTCGCTGGCTAAAATGGCGTGCCACTTCCAAATTGCTCTGCGGTTCCTTGTTTGCCGGCGAATGCCACGCTATAGCGGCGGTAAGCTACCGATACAGAACGTACGGTAGTAAAATAGAGAACTCACGTATCAACTTGAAGAATTGCCAGGCGGGGATGGTTACAGCCTTGACGACCGAAGCTCGCTTTTTGGTCCTTTGGAAGAGACTGGCAGCGTCTGACTCCGCGGGCTTGCCTCGCTCATCCAGTACTACTCGCTGGATAATGCTCTCTGTCCGGGCCCGAGATGGTCGCATAGCAACCTGTGAACTAGTCCCCTGGGCATCGGATGCCATTGTCCACCTTCTCTCAAGTTGTGGTAGTTCTGGATTCTCGTCCGGTTGCGGTGGTATATTTTCTTGGTCATTCTTCCCGCTACCACATCTCATCGTCGGTGTGGGGGTAGTCGGTGTGTCGACAGTCGACGGGGATGACACTATATCGGGTCGGTCCCCTGATTTCTTCTCGTCTAGACTATCCCTTAACACATCAACCCGAGAGTTGAAATACTCTTCTAGACAGTCTTCCAATTTCACCCCTTTCCCTTCCGCATCGGCGGGTACTCCTAGGTTCAAGAGCCTCTCGTACACGACCTTGTGGTCTGCGTCGTCCTTTTTGCCGTGGTGAAACAGATCGACTTTAAGAGTAAGGAGTGGGAGTTGCAAAGTCTCCGTGATGAATGCGAAAGCTTCTGAGCTATCCTGCTGTTCCAGTTCCTGGGCCTCTCTCCATCCGCAGGCAGCTAAGGAGTCTTGAATATACTGGGTCTGGAAAGTCAACGTTAGCCTCCCTGGAGAAGTGCAGAGCGGTTATAGATGTGAGTCATTTACCATGTCCGTTTCGATCAACTTCCCGCTCCTCAACATGTTTACCCAGAGTCGCAACAACGCAGCTAGCCTTCTAGGCGCTTCATCCAGAGATTCGTCCTTTAGCATGCACTCGAAGGACTCGAGCTTGGCGAACATGGCGAACAGTAAAGCGTCTAGGTAGCACGTCACGGCGCCTCGATTTTCCGCGCCAAGCATGCGCACATTTGGATCGTAAGGGAGCAGCGTGCCTGCGAAGGACTTTTGTTGTATTATAAGCAGTTCAATGGCTTTGTCGACGTCGCCGGCCGCATATTTGGTGTTGAGAACATATTGTATATGCTCGTCCTTCAGGTTTACGAGTTCCAAGCCGGCAGCTCTGCGTTTGATCTCAGCGATCTATTAGAGTTAGCGTGCTTGCCATATCAAACCGTGGGAACCGGGATGTGCGGCTCTCAAGGCACCAGGTTTTCCCTACTATCCCCGACTAACGGCCGTGGGGTGTGCAGATGGAGAATGTTGGGACGAACCGTCTGAGCTTCCTTCTCATGTTTCGTCTCCCCGTTGGCAGCGCGCCTCGCCCCATCGAATCTGAATAGACCGAAGAAGGTCTCGGCGGACAAAGGTCGGTGCTTTTCGGTGGCGCGAGAGTTAGATTAGTCCCAGCGTAGGGAAGGACACAAGCAAGGCTATACCCTTACCTTGTGAGTAGTACCGTCCGAGGACCTGTGCTGATGGTTGCCATTCTTGTCGCGACGGCTCAGGAACTTCTTAGGCAGCCCTCCGCGTTTCATCGTCCAAGCCGACTGACCGATCTGAGTATAGATTGCAAAGTACGTTACGACTCAGTCTCTTCTTGGGGCGCCGTAGGGATCGCGGAAGGAAATGACCTCGAAGAATCGCAATCTCCGGGGTAACTGGTGCTAAGGGTTGGGGGTGCTATAATAGATAGTGGCTTGCATGATCTTCAGGTTGACATGCACTAGCTAGAATGCTGGGACGATGAATGGCGAGGTACGGGATTGTCGAAAGTCCAAATTCAGAGGACGCAGCAGAGATAGCCGTAAGTAGTAGTGACCTAATAGTCAACCCGAAGTAAGTAAGAATGGTGATGATGGGTTACAAAGTATATCGGCAGAATATCTTCCTCTGGGTTCCGGAAACAAAACAACTTGGCAATGATAGTGGGTTGATCAAATGGCTAAATGATGGACGAGGGGTCCGATATCTGATGGAAAATAGTGGTGTAACGGTAAGTGGGTTGGTACGCCGTTAGGGGGCGCACAGGGTAGCGCTACTGCTAACCAACCCCCAATCAGCCCACCATATTGCTGATCTTGGCCGCTGACCCACATATTAGGTAGGCACTAGGTATTTGGTAGCTGAGCCGCTAAAGTACTGTCGATACCTACCTAGGTACACACATCGGTAGCCTGTTACGGATAGTGTTGCCTGGCCTTTCTCGGGAAGGGGGTTACTGTTGTGAGGCCACCAAAGATCGAGATACTTCGGTGCCTACAATGTACGTACGTAGATGACGTCTCATATCCCGTCAGCCTTATTATCTGACTTCCAGTCATTGGCGCAACTGACGAACCTGCCAGGACTGAATCTTCGCTGGATGGTTACTATCGCAGAGTGACGAACTCCATAGCTAAAGATGCTAACGTCCCCTGCTTGCCAACCTTATATAATGATGTATTGCAAGCCGTAATGCTTCAAGGACCTGGGGGATTTCCCAGTCCGCTCGTGCTGCTCGGTGCTAGGACATGTATGCAGGACTGACTTGGACGGGGCTTCGTAGTCATGTCAATATGCAAGATGGTGGTCCTTCACTGCAGCCTACCGTAAAATTCACGGTCGCGCCGCATTACTAACGTTACTTGCCCCAACCGTTGTTGGCTCCCCTTTTGAGGCAAACGAAAATTAGGTAGGCATATGTTTGGCAAACGAGTATCGGTAACTGGACATCTGATACTGAGGTACCCTCCGGACTTTCGCTAGCACGTAGAGAGGTACCCGGAAATGCTTGATATACTTGATGTGCCGGAGGTGCCCCTCGATTAGGCGAATCTTGCAGCCTTGAGAGAGAGGGCAGGTCGACGCTGGTGGCGTCAAAGGCATACGATCGTAAATTAACATCACAAGATGGGAAGATGGGCGTGGGGAGGCAGCCGCGGGGTGATGTTCGGGCGCCAGTTTTTGCACTACCACAACAGGAGCCCGGCAGGGGTTAACGAACCAGCCCATTTGGTTCGTTTGGCAAGCGCGAAACGCCATGACCGCAATCTGGGACGGGGATCAGGGTCCATTACCTACCTGACGTATGTACATGCACTGTTAGTGCCTGAGTACGTTGAGATTAGATAAGACAATCGGCGGAGGGAATTACACAAATGCCGACCGTGAATATTTCCCCAGCAAGGGTACCTTTTCCAATATGATAGGTTCGGCGCGCGAACGCCGGTGAAGGGATAAGAATCGCGGTCTGCAGCTGCTGGAATTGGTTTCGAGCACCTCCTAGCTTTCGCAATGGCATCTCTGCGAGAAGTTCCCCGGGCCGGAAGGCACCTATTCAACGCGGCATCGCACTGGAGGCCGTGCCCCTCCGGCTTCAGAAGATGCGCCTCAACGGAAGCTGCCCCTCCTGTGCCCGACATCGAGACGGAATCCGGTCTCGCGGGTCCTATCGTCACGAGGAAGGATGTCCCCATAGTTGACCCCCGGAAGCGAGCAAGTCGGAGAAGCCAGGAGCTTCCTCACGAAAGGTGAAGAGGAGACCAGACTCGCCAACGTCGCTATAGCAGTGGCATGGCTGACATTACCACTACAG
The DNA here is from genome assembly GCA_004155935.1 of Monosporascus sp. GIB2. NCBI lineage: Eukaryota > Fungi > Ascomycota > Sordariomycetes > Xylariales > Monosporascus > Monosporascus sp. GIB2. Next base: position 53,615 of record QJNV01000228.1, read on the forward strand.
ATATCGATACCACCCCCCGAAGTACGACAGAGGCCCTCTACATCCGGTTCAGGCCCCGCCTTCATCGGACCCTGTAGCGCGTAACTTCGTGCCGGGACCCTTCAACCTTCCCCGGCTCAAGCAGACATACCACTCGATGATCGCGCCCGACCTCATGACTCTCACCTACCAGCACACGCCCCCCGGGACGCCCGATAAGCCGGAACGGGTACGGTTAAGAGAATGGGACGACTCTTCGCCGTACATGAAGAACCGGCCGAAGCGCGGTCCCCGTGGTCACGACGTCCTTTTCCCCATGGAGCCGGAGATCACCTGGCGCAACATCCCGGAGATCCGAGCCGTGCATATATCGGTGTTCACTCCGCAGGCGAAGAAGAACCCGGATCATATCATCGTCGCGAAGTCCGTGCTGCAAAGCATCACGGGGGTCCGGCCGGAGGTTACGAAGTCCCATAAGAGTGTCGCCCAGTGGGGCGTCGTGAAGGGCGACCGAACCGGCGTCAAGGTCTCCGTTCACGGGAACCAGGCGTACGAGTTCGTAGACAAGGTGGTCCAGCTGGTGTTCCCCAAGATCAAGGAGTGGAAGGGCATTGAGGGTGAGTAAACCTATGGTCCTGTAATGATATCGGGGTACTGATGAGAAATCTAGGAACAACGGGAGACGGCACTGGAAACATTGGCTGGGGTTTCCAACCTCAGGATGTCATGCACTTCCCCGAAGTCGAGGCCAACTACTCGGTGAGTTCTCCTGTAGGCTACGCGATCAAGTATCACCGATGCTGACAAGCTCCATAGCTGTACCCGTCTAAGATGATACCCGGTTGCCGCATTATCCTCGAAACGACGGCGAAGTCTGATAGACACGCTAGACTTCTGTGTTCGTCGATAGGCATTCCGTTCTATGGGAAATTAGTAGATTAGCGCAAGCACCGCTCGTCCGGGACGATATATGTACAATCTCTGTTACAATAGAGTGTAATAAACTTGTACCATACGTGCGATCATAAAAGCCAGTCTGCTTGATTCGCCACACGTCCGTTGATATATGGGGAACATGACAAAAGCCTTCTTACCAGCCCACCATTTTCGACCAGAGATGCCCATCGCCCCAACGCCAGTCATGCAACCAGTTCCGTCTAACCCGTTCCCCGACCCCTACAACTTTTTACGTCTTCATCACCTTCTCTTTTAGATTGTTTATCACATCGTTGATAGCGTCCATGTCCGTGGCGTCGATGTTCTCCACCTGCTCGCCCTTCTTCCGCAGTTCGTTCGTGCAGACGTCCATGGCGGGCTGGTAATTCCTTACGGCGCAACTAAGCGCGTAGACAGCCTTCCTCCTAACGTCCTTGTCCTCCTCGTTCTGGGTTCCCGTAGCGGTTTCGGCATCTCCAACTACAGCCGCCGCGTCATCACCCCCCTCCTGCTGTTTCTGCTGGCCCTCCTCGCCGACCGGGACTTCCCCCTCGGCGGGCGCGGGCGCGCGCTCGCCGAGCGCCATGGCGACGAGCCTCTCGACGCCGCCGAGGGCCACGAGGCGCTCCTGGCAGGGCACGTTGTTCTGCACGGCGGTGGCGACGCACCAGGTGGCCATGAGGCGGACCCTCGCCTCGCCGTGGCCCAGCAACCCCAAGAGCGGCGTCCAGAGGCCCAGCTTGGACAACAGGTTCGCGTTGTCCAGCGACTCGACCAGCTGCTCGAGGTTGTCGAGCGCCGTCAGCCGCGACTCCAGCGTTATCTCCGGGTCCCGCGACGTCGCGTGCTCCACCGCCGCCTGCATCAGCTCCGCGTCCGACGGCCCCCCGAGCAGCTGCGCTAGCAGCTCCGGGTCGAGGTTCCGCGGCGTCGCTCCCGCCGTCGAGGTCTGTTGCGCGGCTGCGCCGTTGGTGTCGTTAGGCGCCGAGTCGGGCGCCGCGTTCGATTGCGGAGTGGTGGAGTTCTCGATGCTCCATTTGAGAAGCTCGTTGAGGCTCTTGTTTTGCGCCATTGCCGGCAATATTTTGTTTGTGTTTCTGCTGATACGGATGATGTGCTTCAGATGCTTGCCCCGCGCAAGATATTGATTGGCGGAGAGTTGAGTTCTTCGTATGGGGGCGACTTGCTAGCAGCAAACAGAGTGAGATTTCTAGATTGAATCTTGGAACTACCTAGATAATCTCAGACTCCTATTTGAGTTCAACAATACTAACTGCTAATCCTAATCCTTTGGCGGAGTTGCGACTTCAAATTCAACATGTCATCCATCCATCACTCGTGAATTCTCAAGAATGTCCCTGAATGTTCGCGAAAGACTGGTAAAGATAAGAGCACGATAAGCCTTTTTGAGACTAGCTTGCTATGATCTGCGTTCATCTCGGCAGAGAATAATACGGACTCTATAGAGATGGGAACGATATGTACTTGTATTGCTTGTTTTTAAATCTCCTTTATTCGCCCTGGGAAACTAGATCTATACTTGAATCTCTATTCAAGGCTGAGGATTGTCATGAGATTAAAGCCCCTATTTGTCAGCCTTGATCTCGTGTCGAGCTCAGGAATATCATCAAAGGTAATAGGGGAAGCTGCCCCACTACTGCCCCTCATCCCCCGCCTTCGTAGCTGAAAGAGAAATTGTCTGGCAAGGGGGGAGGCGGGGCGGTGAGAGTCCACACCCACGCTTGCTATATAACTGCAAGGCGGCGAGATGACAGTGCCCGAAGCCTAATATTTGTACGAATCATCGTGGCTACGCTACGACTTCATCGGATATCGGATATATTGGACATGGTCCGGCTCTGATGTCACAAGGTGGATTTTAGCAGCAGCCCTTTCCCGTGCACCAGACCCTGTACGGACTCGGCCAAATCCGGATACAGCCCGTCCCCTTTCGTACTGTAAGAAGCATCACGTAACGGGCTTCATATCAGAATCCGCAATCAACAAGTCGGAACGCTAACTCTGGTAGAGGAGCGGATAGATGAACAACTTTGCCGCTGCATACGCAATCCGCCTGCCCGCTCCCCTAGTCAGTGAAGAACCTAAAGAGTCAACACCCGCTTGGCATCAAACTTGACGGTGAAGTATTGTTAAACAGAATCCGCCTGGAATACCTACGTACGTGTAATAGCGTTGAAATACGTAATCTTGCATCTTCATCAGCCACAGCCGGACATATTTGAGCGTTGGTTTCCAGGTCCACGGACCTCATCCAGGCTTCGATATTTCCGTGTAAAACGTCGGCTTGGCATGACCTGCTTCCACACACAAGGCAGACAAGTACTAGCTGATTAGGGGTGGGAGCCGGAGGCAGAACATATATGAGGACGATGACGAATGAACGACTACGTGTCTACGGGTATGATGAATATTATCACTTCTAGGTAACAATTTTACTGCCTACCAGCAAGCTTTCAGGGGTATTATCAGTAGAAGTCCAGATTTCCAGAGTGAGAGCTTAAGAGGTACAAACTTGGGAACGTGGTGCTAGTACTAGTTAGGTGCAAGGTGCAACGCATTCCCTTTCACTATTTTGGGCTACCTGATCTGAATTTCTATCAACTTGGTCCCATTCCCACCCCCCCAATCCGCCAATCTGCCAATCCCAAGTAGGCCCCCCCAATTTCGTGTGCTAAAACAAAAAGAGGGTCCCCCACCTTGCCTCTGCCACCTGGCTACGCTCGATTATTTAATATTCGCCTGGGCAAATCACCGATTCAGTCATTCCTGCCACCCACCGCCTTCTCTCGAATTTGTAGGCTAGAGCGTACTTAGTACTTTGCTACCCACAAGCACAGACTTGAGGCCCCGACTCCTCTCTCCCTCACCCCTTCAACCCAACTTGAAAGAAACGTCGCCTCCGACTTTCTAAAAACCACAACAACCTCTTCTTCCTCGGAATCTTTGTGACATCTCCCTGCGAAGCAACAAAAACACCATCCTCTCCTGTGTTCACTCGGTCGGGGCATCGCGTGAACTGTCATTATAATTCTTTTTCTATCTCCCCTTTTTGATAATAGTTGATCTTTCATCAGCGTCATAATTCGACATCATGGAAGGTAAGCCAGCTCTGGCCTGTTCTTCCACATCGCTTTCCTCTTCCACGCCCGAGACTTGAGCTCCTTTTCTTCCCTTCATGGATATCGACTAACATGGCTTTTCATCACAGAGGAAGTCGCAGCTCTCGTTATCGACAATGGGTAAGCCCCCCCTGTTCGTCCATTCCGCCAATCCGGAGGCGCATCTCTTTCGAGCCTTGCAAGGGGATAGATACCATATTGTTCTCGGGCGAGGCGTGGTCTAAAACATCCTTCGCCGTGATTCGTTCGTTTGAAATGAGACTAATTCCTGTCCAGTTCGGGTATGTGCAAGGCCGGTTTCGCCGGTGACGATGCTCCCCGAGCTGTCTTCCCGTCCATTGTCGGCCGTCCCCGTCATCATGGGTAAGTTGATGCTTACGGACTGCTCTCTGCAACCCTATGGGTTCTGACGAGTCTTCAGGATCATGATTGGTATGGGCCAGAAGGACTCGTACGTCGGTGATGAGGCACAGTCGAAGCGTGGTATCCTGACTCTCCGATACCCCATCGAGCACGGTGTCGTCACCAACTGGGACGACATGGAGAAGATCTGGCACCACACATTCTACAACGAGCTGCGTGTCGCTCCCGAAGAGCACCCCGTCCTGCTCACTGAGGCCCCCATCAACCCCAAGTCCAACCGTGAGAAGATGACCCAGATCGTCTTCGAGACCTTCAACGCCCCCGCCTTCTACGTCTCCATCCAGGCCGTCCTGTCCCTGTACGCCTCTGGTCGTACCACCGGTATCGTGCTCGACTCCGGTGATGGTGTCACCCACGTCGTTCCCATCTACGAGGGTTTCGCCCTTCCCCACGCCATCGCCCGTGTCGACATGGCCGGTCGTGACCTGACTGACTACCTGATGAAGATCCTGGCCGAGCGTGGCTACACCTTCTCCACCACCGCCGAGCGAGAAATCGTCCGTGATATCAAGGAGAAGCTCTGCTACGTTGCCCTCGATTTCGAGCAGGAGATCCAGACCGCCGCCCAGAGCTCCAGCCTGGAGAAGTCCTACGAGCTTCCCGACGGTCAGGTCATCACCATCGGCAACGAGCGATTCCGTGCCCCTGAGGCTCTGTTCCAGCCTTCTGTCTTGGGTCTCGAGAGCGGCGGTATCCACGTCACCACCTTCAACTCCGTCATGAAGTGCGACGTCGACGTCCGAAAGGACCTCTACGGCAACATTGTCATGGTAGGTTCAAAGTCGAGTGTGATGTTTCCATAAGGACCCATTTGCTAACGTGATGCTTGTAGTCTGGTGGCACTACCATGTATCCTGGTCTCTCCGACCGTATGCAGAAGGAGATCACTGCGCTGGCCCCGTCCTCGATGAAGGTCAAGATCATCGCTCCTCCCGAGCGGAAGTACTCCGTCTGGATTGGTGGTTCCATCTTGGCCTCTCTGTCTACCTTCCAGCAAATGTGGATCTCGAAGCAGGAGTACGACGAGAGCGGTCCCTCCATCGTCCACCGCAAGTGCTTCTAAGTTTGGCCTTTGATAGTGTCGCGTTTGAGGACTCTAGTCAGTCTGATAGCGGACACGCAACTTCTGCGACGCCATATACTACACCACCTTTGACGAGCTCACAATGAATCCGCGAGATTCTGACCGACGCAGAATTCCTACCGTTGCGGGCGCATCAACGTGGTTTCAATACCTATGAAAAAGTTCTGGTAATGGTCGAGAGCAGGGAGTTTCTGTAACTTCAAGAAATGGACGCCATGGGTTGCTCTTCTTCTGCGAGGCAATTCGTGCACGGGAAGGGGTAGACAATTGTAGTCGACGTAGACGTATACTACTTGTGTTTTTTCCGTTACTACTCGAGACTGCGTGAAACTTTGTATCCACATCCGGGTGCTCGGCTATCCGTACACGTATTAATAATGTGAACTATCGGGTTCACCCGTGAGATATACCGGGATATGCTCTCGGTGGATGGTTCTCTGCGGCGCTGGAGCAAAGTGAACATCGAGGCGGGTCTCAGCGCCAGTCCAGCTTGCCGTAGTATCAAAGTTAGAACATGCTAGCTCAAGCTATTGATAGGCTTATTGGTGACGTAGGAAGATTGTTGGTGGCAGAGTTACCATTTCAATGATTACCTAGCGGCTCTGCTCTTCCTCCCTAACCCTGCCGCAACCCTCTACCGCTGTTCCTTTCTGTCGTTCTTCCGCCCGGCCCTTCGGCATTCCCTGCATCTTCGTCGTTTCCATTACAAGTATTCCCCTCGTCTCTCTCTTCCTCGACCCGCCGCTCCTCCCGCCAGCCCTCGGCCCCGACCTCCTCCTCCTCGTCCCCCACCTCGTGCTGCCCCTCCTCGGCCTCGCCTTCCTGCCGCTCTTCGGCCAGCCGGCGGTACTTCCGCCGGCTCTTCTTGGCGGAGCTCGCCTTCTTCCTGCGCCGGACCTCGCCCACGACGGCCGACCGGCTCGCGCCGCCGCGCGCCAGGTCGTCGAGCCGGTCCGCCAGCAGCCGCCGCGCGATGGTCCGGTTCTGGCTCCGCGACCGCGTCGCCTGGCACTTCACCACCACGCCCGTCGGGACGTGCCTCAGCTGCACCGCGCTGTTGGTCTTGTTCTGTTTTTTCATCCCCCCCCCCTCCCTCAACCCCGGGGGAGGGGAGGTCGGGTTAGTCAGCTGTGCGTGTCCGTCTCTGGCGGGTTGCGAGCGCGGAAGAGGGGGGAGGGGACGGGGTGGAGGGGAGGGGATGTAGGGCGCGAAAACGCGGCGCGGAGCGGACGTACGATCTTCTGCCCCCCGGGCCCGCTGCCCTTGAGGAACGACTCCTCGATCTCCGACTCGGGCGGCGGCTTCGGGCGCGGCGGGAAGTTCTGCTGCTTCCGCTGGACCGCGGCGCCGGAGAAGGGCCGTCGGAGGGAGGGCGGGCGCCCGGCGAACGGGGGCGGTGGGCCGGGGAGCCGCGGAGACAGTCTTGCCGGGAGGGCGTCGCGTACGGGGCCGTGGCAGCGGGGGGTACCCCCGTGCAGAGCGGCGGTCATCGTCGTCAGATGACGGAGGAGGCTACTCGGCAGCCACCGCCTCGTCGCTACCGTCGCCGCCGCCGTAGCCGTTGTCATGATCCTTCTTCGCGTCGCGGTGTTCGAAGCTTGGGGGAGTTGCGCATGTCAATGCCGTGCCGGGCTGGGGAAGTGGGCGGGTTAACTAGGTAGTTAAGAGTACAGTACAGTAGCAGAAGTTAGGCCATAGCGAAGGAGGGCAAATTCAAAGCAACAAAGTAGCTCGGAGGGACCCTCTTCTCCCCAGCCAGGTTGCAAAAAAAAATTCAATTCATCTATGTAACTAGACAACTCTGGTAGCAACCTCAACAACAACAACAACATATGCTGAACAACCGCTACAGGCAGGGGACGTCGAAGTCCCAGCTACCTACCTAACCAGTATGTAGGTGGATTCGAGAGAGGCACAATTGACTGTCCCCCCCACCACCAGTTTAACCCTACGGGCAAGTTACAGTGAGCACAGACCAAGGGGCTTGATTGCGCTAAGTTACCTACCCGGGTACATACGTAGGTACTTACTTACCTAGGTAGGTAGAGTTAAGTCGATGCTCGTTGGTGGACCGACTGCCCCCTACCGGCCCCCGAGGCCAAGCCCCCAATTGCCTCCCCTGTACTGCACTGAACCAAAAACATCGACTTGCTGCGGGTTCCGAATCGAATCCTCAGTTTCAATTGTCATTCCGTCCTTCCAGATCTACCTAAACTACAATAATAAACTATTTCTTTTTTTCCTCTTTTTTCCCGCACACATAGACTGCCCAAGTTGTCGACGTTCGTTTCCTCGATTCGAGACCCTCGAGTTAAGATACGAAAAAAAAAAAAAGAAAAGAAAAAGGCGAAAAGGGTTATATACCACCGTCTGTGACCCCCCCGGTCTTTGTAGTAGTAGCAGTAGTAGCGCCCATCTACCTGTCTCTCCATCCGTCCGTTAGACGAATCGGTCGGCGAGCACCGCGACGACGAGGCGCGACGGCGATAATAGCTTTAAATAGGGGGAAAGGTCGATAATATAAATAGCAGAGCCGGGAGAGACCATGGAATACAGGACCAGACAACCAGAGAACCTGCCCGCGCCCCAGCGCCTCGGCCGCTGGCTGCGGCTCAAGCAGTACCAGATCGAGGTCACCTTCGGCGTGTATATGTTCACGCCCGTAGAGAAGTTCGTGTTCTGTAAGTCTCTCCCATTTCTCTCTCTCTCTCTCTCTTCCCTTCTCCCGCTTGTTTAATTGCTATTCTTGTCTCAATGCCTATTTGATGTCTATCGACCTCCCAACTGCCCTGAGCCCGACCCATACCCCTTTCAGCACAGCCGGGATATTCTTTCTAACAAGGAGCCACTCCAGGGTCCGTTGTCTTCCTGCTTTTCGGCCTGTTCGTCATCGCCTGCATCCTGTACCTGCCCCAACACATCGTCTTCATCGCCAACCGCGCCTGGTTCTACGTCAGCGGCGGCGACATGGCGTCCTCGGGGTCCAGCGTCGTGGCGGTCAACAATAAGGACGGCGTCTCCCTGTCGGTTTCGGGGACGGCGGCGGCGGCCAAGGCGGCGAAGGAAACAATCGAGTCCATCGCCCGGGAGTTATGAAGCGGAGGAAATGAGGGACGCGGGAGGGAGTAGGGGTGACAGCGCCTTAGAAGGGGCGCGGGGGTAATTGGACACCGATGCCTACAAGAATCCACGACGACTTTCTATGTCGGTTGTAATGTTTAATCAAGCATGGGCAGGTATGTCTGGTTCGCGGGCATGGCGTTGGAGTTCGGGCGCATGCAGAGGAACGAGACCAAAGATATGCGCTTTTCGGGCGTGGCCTTTTTCTAGTGTTGAATCGATATAGGCTTTGCATCGTTAGGATGCGCCAGGACCCTCTTATAAGGGCATCAACTGGAAGAAAATGGGGGAGGCTGATGGTACGTCTAAGGGAGCCGGTAAAATCATATTCAGTTATTCTCTCTCTCAACCGTCTAGACTGGCGAACGAGTAAACCCTGAGCGAGCCGTCCTCGCCGGCGACGGCCAGTTCGTTTCCGGCGCGCCGCGGTCTCCACGATAGTTGTAGAACGGCTTTGGCAAGGAATAATCTGAAGCGGTTGTTAGCGAGCGCGTTCCATTTTTTTCGCTTAAAAGAGGTCCGTGAGATAGGTTGGACGCCTGGGCTGGGTGACTTACTCGGGGCGCAACGCCAGGCTCGACGACACGGCGAGCGGCGCGGGGTCGAGCAGGTGGACCGAGATCTTGCCGGCCTCGGTCCCGACGGCGAGGGCTAACTTGCCCGGCCTCGTGGGCCGGGGCAGGAAATCGATGGCCGTGACCGGGTGCGTCTCGGGAATGGTGGCCGCGCATGTGATCTCCGTGTCCGAGGGTCCCTTCCGCCAGATCTTGACCTGCTTGTCCCGCCCGGCCGTGGCGAAGACCAGCGACGTGGGGGAATCCGTCTCGGCCGTCGCCGCCACGGGGGGCGTCCACGCCGCGTCGAGGATCATGCGCGAGTGGCCCTTGGGGTCCGACTGCAGGAGCCTGTAGCTCGGCGGCGCCCTCTCCTTCTTTTCCCTGCCCCCTTCCCCGTCGCCATCGTTCTCCGCTTCTTCGTTGGCGGAGCCAACCCTCTCGAAGACGGCCCACGCGCGGTCCCGCCCGACGCTGAGCAGGTAGCGGTCGTCGGGGGGCGAGAAACGCAGGCGCGTGGCGGTGAGCGAGTGCGCGGCCAGGGGCGGGCGCACCTCGGCCCAGCGCGGCGCCGTCTCGAAGAGCCGCACCACGGCGTGGTTGGCCGATGACGCGCGGCACGCGCTCGCCACGAGCCGCCCATCGTGCGAGCACGCGAGGCACGACAGCTCGTACCCGTGCCCGTACAGCTTCTCGGCCTCGGGCCACAGCGTGTGCCGCGACAGCGCGTCCTCGAGCGGCGGACGGTCCACGTCCAGCGCCGACCTGCGCACCGCCGCCGCCGCCGCGGCTTCGACGGCGTCGGGATCGCCCGTTTCTGCTGCGGTGGATTTGTTGTTGCCGGCGTTCTGCTGCTGTTGGGACTCTCCTCCACCCATTTCATGGTTATTGCCGTTGCCTTCTTCCGCCTCGACGGCCTTGTTCGACAGGCCCAGCACCGGCATATCGGCGGCGTCGGGCCCGGTGTCTTCCGCGGGGCTGCCGATGCCGCAGACGCGGTTCAGCAGGCGGGCGACGGCCCTCGGCTCGTCGAAGACGCGCATGAGCTTCTCGTCGGCGCCCGAGACGAACTGCGAGTCGCCGAGCGTGTCGATGCAGTTGAGGTCGTAGCCGTGGATCTGGGGGCGCGCCATCTCGTGCCACATGCTCTCGATCCTGGTTTTGTTTTCGGCTTCCGTTCCGTCCTCGTCCTTGGCCGCCGCTACCCATGCGGCGTGCAGCCTCGTGGTCTGGTCCGCGCTCGTCGAGAGCAGGTAGTCGCCGCTGCGGGCCCACGCGACGCCCGTGACGGCCCTCGTGTGCCCGCTGACGCCGACCCGCGGCAGCCACTGGTCCCTGTCGCGGTCGTGGCCCCAGAGCCTCCAGCTGCCCGTGCGCCCGAGGCAGGCGACCGACCCCGCGTCCGGCGACCAGAGGCCCGTCCAAAAGCCGCCCGTGCTGCCAGTCGCCGTCGTCGCGCCCTTCTCGCGGCTGATCTCGCCGAGCCGTACCGTCGTGACCCAGATCCCCGAGGACGCGTCCGCCTCCCAGATGGCCAGCGTGTTGTCGGCCGAGGTCGAGAGCAGCTGCAGTCTTTCGCCGCCGCCGCTGCCGTTGCGGGGGCACCACTTGGCGCTGTAGATCCAGTCGTCGTGCCCGAGCAGCAGCGCCTCGAACGTGATGGAGTAGTCCTTGTCGGTGGCCCTGAGCCGGTGCACCTTGTTGGACGGCGACCTCCCCGGCAGGAACGCGCCCATCGAGGGGTCCGCGCCGTCGGCGGCCGCCGCGGGAAGTTCCGTGCCCGCGCGGAACCGCCAGAGCCGGATGTACTTGTCCTGGCTCGCGGACGCCAGTATCAGATCGCCACCCCCGCCGCCCTCGCGCGTGAAATCCAGGGACCGGATCCAGCCCTCGTGACCGGACAGCGTGGCCTGGAGACGGAACTCGGGTTCCGCGCCGCTCGGGTCCGCGAGGAAGATCTGCACAGTATCCCGGGTCCCCGCGGCGGCCAGGACCAGGGACTCGCCGTCGGCGCCGAGCTCGCTCAGCGCCAGCGCCAACGGGAAGAACTTGGGGCTCGGCTTGATGGTCTGCAGCACCCGCGCCTCGGTGCCGTCGAAGCTCCATATCCTGACCGAAGCGTCGGCGGCGCCCGTAGCGAATATCCTCGGCCGCGCCATGCCCGTACCGGGAGGCGCGCCCCGTTTCAGGGTAGCGATGCAATTTATCCCGGCTGTGTGGCTCTGCGCGGTCTGCACACACTCGTTCTCCGAGTCTGAGCCGAGCCGCCAGACCTTGAGGCACCGGTCATCTGCACCGCTGAGCAGATATGAGGCGGCCTCTCCATCCTGTCTGGGTAGGAACTTGACGGCTTTTACGACATCTTTATGCCCTGATAGAAGGTTGGTGATGCCCCTTGGTATTGCGTCCTGGGACCTGTGCATCAGCCATAATTCCTGAGGCTTTGGATTTTGAACCCACATTCGGCCGCCACAAAGCGATGTTAGAATCTGCCCCAAACGCTACAACCCCATCCTCACTCCAGTCAGCGACGGCAGTGTGCCTGTTCGCACCGGCGGAGAGGTACTTGACATCAACCACGGCAGCGGTCATCTTCCAATGCTGTTATCACCTCACCTGGAACGAAGGGATACGAGGCGATTCTGGGGGTGGTCTACAAAATCAGCCGTCATGACTGGTTGAACGTTAAAACCGTAGAGACGTATACGGCTGGCAACCAGCTGGCACTGACGACCTGCCTAAGACCTTCCCCTTCGACCCATAGAAAGGAAAATAGGCGTGACAGTGATATCAGTATATGGAAGGTTAAAATACAATTTACATACGCCCTACATTACCGGGCGACATTGTAGGCAAAAAGCTGCAACTAAGCGGAATGCAATAACAACTTCAGTAAGCAATGTGTCTCTCTAATAAGGGGTCGTCTTAGTCTACAAGCCATGTGAGATCTCAAAAGTCACATCCATAGGTGCGTGTCTAGGTATAACTCGACTGAACGCCAGGGGATTCCCGGCCCAGATCTCAATCCATCGTGGATCTTGAATATTAAAGCCCTAATCGTTGTCGCCGGCACTAGGCAACCGCGTGATTGATGCACGCGCCTCATCCCGGACTGCTTCCAAGTAAGCAGTGGCCTAACTTATAAGGAGACACCGAGTTCTTGGCTGGGGGTAAGCGAGCTATACCAACGACAACGGAGGTAAGAGACAATGCGTCATTATGAAGAAGCAGACGCAGCCAACGCCTTTTGCTCCACCAAAAATGCCTCCTCGATAGCTGACCTGCGCCTGAACACTCTCAGCCATCTCTGTCCCCAGCGTTTGATCAGATCCTCGCCGCCGTCGGAGACGACTGGATCCATGATCTGGTCCTTGGTCCCCTCTGCCCAGCTAATCAAGGCGTCTTCCATCGCCTTAAACAGATCACGCATACCAACCACCTCATCCTCGGCGCCCCCCGACAACCCGCCAGTGCTGACAACCTGTCGCAGGCGTCCCGTTACCTTGACGACGGTATTGAAGACTAGCTCGAATACCCAGGCTTTGCTCAGCGCCTCGCCATACGGCCCGGCCCGGTCACTAACAAGAGCCCAGTCGATAACGGACGCGGGGGTGATGATAGAATAGTTGAGCAGCTTCTCCACGATGGTGATGGCGACGCCGGGGTGCGCTGACCAGTAGCTCATGACTGCTGTGATTATCTGCGCCCTTGCTGCCTCGGAGGCTGCGCCAGCGTCGAGCAGACGGTCCTTAGTCCGCTCGATGCATGCCAAGACGTGTGACAGAGATTTGGAACCGACCCAGCACACGGCCGTCACAAAGACGTCAGTGCTCGTCACAAGCGGGTCGAGGGATTGGTCGAGGGCTGCGGAATGAATACGGTCTATTACCGGCTGGATTTCATCATCTGCTGCCTTGCGCTTCAGGAGCGCCGCAAGCTCCTTGCCCTCCGCCGCAAACGGAGCGTCTAGCATCATATTAGTATCTCGGCTCAGCTTATGTCTAGAAGGAATTTTACTAACGGTCGTCGTTGAACTTGAACTCGGGGGTATCTTGTTCTTTCTCGGGGCCGATAAGTACCTGATAGGGCTCGGGCAAGGTACCCTTGATGCGCTGGGCGAAACTGAGACGGATTTCCTTGTCCAAAGCGCCAATGATGAAGGCCTTGCACGGATGCGTGTTAGGCAGCTGAACGTCGTCGACCCATTCGATCCACTTCCACATAAAACCGAAGTTGCTGAGATGGTGGGTGAACCAATCCAGGAAACGGTAGGCGAGTTCAAGGTCAAGGCGGTGGATGTTCTGGTACGTGTATCTTATAGCTCGTCCAAGACTAGGGGCCACAGCCGCCGGAGCGATCTTGCAAGCTTCGGTCAGGACGGAATGATAATAAACGAGCTTGTGTTCTGGGGTTGGAAGTTGAAAGAGCTGCGAGAAGACAGCATCGACGGCGACATCTTCTGGCTTCCAAGTAGAGCGATCCCCGTCGATATCCCTCAGTCGATCGAACGGGGTCGCACGCTTGATGAAGGTGCCTGGGGCGAAATAGCAATCCACGTCAATCAGAAATCGCGCCGTGACGTTTCGGTTGAAATCCAGAATGTTGATCGTGTCCAGAAGACCATCTCGAATCAACGACGACGCGATGTTGCTGACGGGCGGGACGGATTCGAAGTCTTGGTTAAGGTAAACGGAATAGTAAATCTCCGGGAACAAGGGGCGGGGTCCGGTGATGACGGTCAGGGGGATGATGATGCTTGGCAGGGCGTGTTTTTGCGCGTTGTCTAATTTCTCCTGCTGCTCTATCTCCTCCAGGGGCATCTGCCAGGGTTTCGGAAGACAGGCAAGCTCCCAACCGCTGTTGGCCTCGTTCTGGAGCTGCTTCTGCAACAGCCCGATCAGACTCATGTTGGCCGTCGGGCTCTCTTCACCCCCCTCGACATGGTACGGATCTATCAGCGCCTGCAAAGCGTGAGGCTCCGATGCGATAACGTCGGTCTTGTCCATAAGCTCCGCCGCTTTCTGTTGCCATCGACCAGGCGCGGCAGCCATTATATAAGGGATCGTAAGGAGGATGATCTTGACGAGTTCCGTTCCAATGGTCTAAGGGAATGTCAACAGATCGGCCGGGTACGTAAGAAAGATGGCGCACGTGCGCATGGTATACTCACGTCGTCGGAGCTGCCAGTCTGGAGGTCGACGGCACGGCTGAAAAGCTCCTCCAGTACGGGGAACAATCCATCCCCGTCTAGACAACTCTGCAGGCAAGCCAGGAATTTGAGGTAAAGCTTGACGTCTCGCCAGTCGCCCATTTTGACCTTCTCTTCGGTAGCGGTAGCAACCTTAGCGAGAAGTTCATCCAATAACTCGGGCTTAAGCGAGTTGATGACCAGGACGACAGCCGCGACGAACGGGGTCTTCAGCGGTTGTTCGATAACCATCTGCGGTACGAGATCCAAGAAGCTCGTGCGAAGCTCTTGATCATCATAGTTGTCGGCTAAAACGTGTGCAATGCCCTGTACTTCTTCGTGCCAGCGCCGGAGAGGGGATTCGGCGAGGCCCAGAAGCTGCTTACGTATGCGAACGGGCAATGGCGCATCGTAACGGCGCCGCTGGGGTCGTCGGTCGTAATCGTCGTCATCTAATGGACCAGTGTAAGCATGACAAGAGCGCGAAAATGACGGCGCCAATGGATTGGCAAGCTCACCTCTGTATCTCCTCTTGCGATTGTTGTGACCACCGCCGGATTGTCTGCGGTCGTAGTCCGCCATTCTGCCGACACCTAGAGATGCTGATGAAGATGTGTATGAACGAATGAGAAATGAAGTAAACGAAGGCGAGTGTGAGATTGCAAGTCGGAATTAATTGGAGAGATGCGATACCTGTGGCTACGCATATAAGTTTCCGGCACCTTCCTACGCGCTGATGCTCCTCAAAAGGTACGTTATTGTGTGCGTAATGGGAGCTTCGATAAGGGACGGAAAAGGTGTAAGTGAAGTCGTGACGGGACGCGCGCAAAGGAGCACTGTCCACTATGCCGAGCTTCCACCTTGGTACATAGGTACAGACGTTGTCCTTACATAGTATGTATGGGCAGTTAGTCTACCTACCAGTACATACCGAGTCCGGCAGGTTCACACCAGCCACAATTGAAAAACTTACCTGGCGCCTCGTTGTGAGGCTGGTACGGAGGCGGGTGGGGGGTTTCTGGTTGGAAGTTTAAGTTTGACCCCCCCACATGCAGGATTACCTAGCTAACCACTTTGCAGCATCCATCTCCTTACCTTCGTGTTTTCCGACACGCCTGTAGCGTCTCGTATGCCCATATATTTTAGCCAAGTGAGTTAAACCGGCATACAATAGGTATATATACACCCACCTACTTGAGCAGCCAAAATAGCGGCGTCTCTGGTGATATCGTGAGGGTGCGGGAATCTCCAGGGTCCTACTAGCTGCATCTTCGCAACTTGCAGCCCGAATCCCTGAGGTCCCCGCTCAAAATATACAATGTATTGGACGTTCGGAAACCAGATGACGCACTGTAGCTACTGTACCAGTCACGGATTCTCCGGGCCTGGATGGCTCCAATTAGCTAGGCATCTGAGTAAGACTGTCTTTGGATTAAAATTTATTCCCCTTGAACACAGTATCGACATCAGTAGCCTGTTCCATCTGTCCAACCGAGCATCAGGAACCGGCCCCCTTTGGTATCCTTTCCTGGCTAGTGCGCATGTTCAACTGCATCAATGGAATAAACGAAATATTTTTTAGTCGAGCCAGGGTTTTCCTGGGGTGCCTAGTTCCTAATTCCTAGTTCCGGTGCCGTCGCTGCGAAGATGAGAACCCTACCTACCGCAGCTGGTATATCTCAGGCACTCTCCTCTTATTGCACGCGCTCAAGAACACATCTCGCCCCCTCGACACCCTTCAAGTAATAAGGTATGCATCGTCGTTAACCTCCTTTGGCACATGGGAGGCATCTCCTTCAAGAGGACCACATTGAAGGGGTCCAGCCACCTTGCGGTCGCCCACCACAAGGATAAAGCGACTAGTCGAACAAGATGAAAAGCAAGTGCCGTCTTTCGTGATGCATAAGAGAAGTCTTAAGAACGCCTTTAGGAGTTTCCTTGTATCCGTCTACAGGTTCGGTATTTTGCCAGTTGTTCGGGACTTCGGGGTCGTCGTGGCTAGGACCAGAGCCGCAGGCCGGTCGAAAGCCCGGGCAGAGGCGTCCCATCCACTTCTCCGGCACATCTTCCCTGGAGATTTAGTCCACGAGGTACACATGGTTCCACCCTGAACTCTCTCACTCATTCAAGCCGAAACGTGCAGTCGGAATACGCCGCTTTCGAAAACTGACAATCCCTAAACGTGGTATCTACAACTCGCGCCGAATCGAACTATCGGCCAACGAACGAATGGTGCAGCAAGCAACAACCGGGCGATATGTCGGTACAAGGGCGAGGATTGGAATGAGGGCTCAATCCAGTTTAGCCATCATTTCCGACTTCGACAACGGCGTGAAATTATCGATATCGAGGCCGCGAGACGCCAAGACGGGCTTCATATGAGCTGGTACCAACTTGTGGTTGAGATGCGGTGCTATTGACAGTTCTGAGGCGATAGGTTAGCAAGAATCCCGTTAGGCCAAGGCGCGACGCGCTCACCATGTTTGTTGAAGTCGAACAGGTTTGGCAGGTCCCGCAGCTGTCCCGTCGAATGACGCGAGTCCGGTAGCTTGGTGTTGGGGTCCCTGAGCTCGTCGAAGAAGGGATGCACCATGGCGTCAATGGCACCGAGACGTTCCGTCGGGGTATATTCCAACAGCCTTGCTATCAGGTCCAGAGCATTGGCGTCCGCCCTACGGAAGACTTTGCTGAACGGGTGGGGCTTGATCTGCGGGAACTTGTGCTCCATATAGTTCGGGTTCATGGTCCGAATCTGATCTCGGGTCGGAGTGCCAAGCACCTTGATAATTTCTACCAGCTGATCGATGCCGGACTCCCCAGGGAAGAGGGGTTGCCCCAGCATGAGTTCCGCCATAACGCAGCCGGTCGACCAGACATCTAAGGTGCTATAAGTATTTACTGAGTAACGATCAAGAAAAACTTAAGAGGCTCACCGATCTTGGTTGTATAGTTCGTGGCGCCAAAAATAAGTTCTGGCGCTCGGTAATATCTCGAGCAGATGTACGAGACGTTAGGTTCGTTCTCGACCAGAATCTTGGCGCTGCCGAAATCGCATAATTTCAGAACGCCGGTATTGGGGTCTAGTAGGAGATTTTGAGGCTTGATGTCTCTATGGCAGATCCCTTGCGAATGGATGTAGGCCAGAGCTCGGAACAACTGGTAGATATAAAGCTTAACTTCCAGGATTGGCATAGTTGTCTTCATCTTGTTGAAGAAGCGCGACGCTCGGTAGACCGTCTCCGGCACGAATTCCTGCACCAAGTTCAGGTATACTTCATCCTTCTGTTCACATGATTAGCTGGCACCGCAGCGAGAGCTCGGCAGCTGGCTGCTCACCCGTTCGCCATTGCTATAGTAGAAGGCCTTCAGCTGGACGATGTTGGGGTGTCGGACGATGCGCATGATCTGCAGCTCGCGATTCTGGCACAAGAGTTAGTTGAGCTGCAATAAGGTACGGACCCGCGGAGGTGATGCTTGCCTTGAACCTCTTATCTTGGAGGACCCGTTTGATGGCTGCGTCTTCGCCCGAGGGCGACAGTTTTGTCTGGAAGACGACACCAAACGAGCCATTGCCGACGATCTTACAGTTGGTATACTGCAGTTCTCTCGTTTCGCCCGTGATGCCGTCTTGCACCTTCTCGCGTATGACTTCTGTTTTCTGTCTCAGTACTGCATTCATGATACGCCGGATGGGACTGGACGGCTCTGCCTCACCTCCCATGCGGAGTGAATTGAAAGCCGCCGTTGGGCGGTTCTGCGACATGATGGAGGGCTGTCGGTCTGGTCGGGATGCACTACGTGTTTTTGCAGTCCAAATCGTCCCCAAGTGTCAGCAGCTACTAGAGCCGGAGGATGTCTGCCAGGATGTTTGGACCGCCGTGTTGGGCGAAATTGAGGGGGGAAGGGGCGGGAGGGTGGTCTAGGCTGCAGATGACCCAAAGAATCAGTCAATGCAGCGATGTCGCCGTCCTGGAAAGACTAAACTACGCCTTAGTCGCAATTGGTCTAGATGCGGAATTTAAGGCTCAGGTCCCGTTGCAAGCATCTGAGGCCGGTTAGTTGGTCGTATTTGGAGGTACTGCTGTCGTGTCTGTCCAGTCAAAATCGCCTGGAGAGGCTGGCGGCAGTGGGTTGTGAGAAATGAAGGCGGGGTTGAGGGATATCGTGTGGAAAGATGTATGTAGTGGTGCTGAGAAATGTTCCTGTGAGACTCGGAATTAGCAGATGCGGTGTTTCGAGAACGAGAACATTAAAAAGGCTATCCTGAAGATTGCGTACGAGAGAGGAATGAGAGAGTCTAGTCCAGTAACCGGCAAGCACGAGGGGAGGGGGGAGGATCGCGGCGGCGGCGGGGGTGGAGAAGGTTTAGAAGTAGAAATAAGTAACTGCCCGCTGGGTTCGAATTTAGGGGAGATTTTTGGGGAGAAGTGGATGATAGTTTGGGTTTGGGTTTGGGTTTAAGGGTGAGCGAGTGTCCGTGTGATGGGGCCCAGGACCAGGACAGGAGGGCAGCAGGTGCAGATGAGGTAATGGGTAATTGGGAAGGAACAATTTGACACAGTATCGGGGACGGAGTGAATTTAAGCCACAGCTCATCAATTGGCAACTCCCAATTGATGTGGTATAGTAGGATTAGAAGCACATGCAGGCATGTATGTATATTAATACCACGGTTGTGATGTAAGTAGGCTCGGAGATCAGTCTCTGCAGATGAACGCACGGCAAGCACGGTACCCTGGATGCAGGAAAGAGAAGAAAGGGGGAATAGATCCAGACCAGCGAGAGTCCGACGATAGAGCGGCAAGTGACCTAGTAATCGATGGAGCTATTGGGAGATAGAATTTGCTGAGGATTCCTGTTCCCCATTGATGGGGAGTGTCGCCTAGGTCGGTTATTGGACAAGTGAAAGCAGTAGGCGAGTGTGTATACGCGCATGCATACAGTAGTCGACAAGTACATCTACCTATATGCACGGGGTATGAGGCATGACTTAGGCTCGGGTGCCAGGGCAGGCCAGGTAAGGTTAAGGTAAGGCAAGGTACCTACCACATGGTGCGCTACTGACCTTGCAGAGGCCTCTCACCAAGGGGAAGAAGAGATGGGGCCGTTCAGCTCTGTGGTTTGCGGGGCTGCGCCGTGATGGAGGAAGCATTCATCATCAATCATATGATGATGATGACCTATAGTCCCGACCAAACAAAAGCTCGTGGCATTCGGAGAGCATGTCCACCGGTACGTTATATATGGGTGTGTATATGTATGTGTATGCGTATGCGTATGCTGATGCTAATGTGTATGCGTGCGAGTACATGCGTGTGAGATCAATCAAAGGAATATGAAAAGTGGTGCAACTTACTGTACCTCGAGAAGACAACAATGACAGCTGGCCACGATTGGACGAGTTGATACACGATAGGATATCTGGATGCAGTGGATTGTTCCAGCTTTCGATGTCTTCTCCGCCGTCGAGAATCAAGGGAAGCACAAAGCGGGCGGTCGTGGCGGTAGTCCGTCGTCCCCGTGTTTCTTGCGATGCTTGTAGTCGGCCAAACTTGAGCTCTTCTAAAAGAAGTTCTAACCACTTAGCAGTGCACGTAGAGCCCGTGGCCGTGGTTCAAATCGGGATGGGAATCGATTGAGGGGGGGTTTCAGCGTTTCGCTCGATAACGGGGGGGCCTCGATAGGTTCAGTTGAATGACGGCAAAGCGAAGATAACGGGTTCGGGCGCGGGAGAAAACGGTGGTCTGTTATTCACATAATAATGGTAAGCGAAGGCCTCCTATTATTATTCTGGCATAAGTTGTCCTCACCCACGCTCAGGGGCCGCAATATAGAAAGACAGCCAACCAGGCCGGTCGAGAGAAAGGTCCTTTCCAGACTCCCTCAATGTTAATTGTTGAAGCTTTTGACGAGTGGATATCACGAACCTCCGGCCGGATTGTGCGTGCCCCGATATAGCAGATAACCCGGATTTGCGACCAAAACGGCGTCGTTGCCAAGCTTCAGAGGTTCAATCCGCCCTATCGATAGACTCGGTAGCCTCGCTGTTGTTCCGCTCAACTACAGGCAGAGCAGAAACCCCT
This sequence comes from Monosporascus sp. GIB2, assembly GCA_004155935.1. NCBI lineage: Eukaryota > Fungi > Ascomycota > Sordariomycetes > Xylariales > Monosporascus > Monosporascus sp. GIB2. The sequence goes on from QJNV01000228.1 coordinate 74,122, forward strand.
CGGCGAATAAACCGTGGAATACGCAGCGTAGGTCATGGAGCAGAAACGACGTTGCTTGTACTCTCAGGACCATCGGGCCTGACCGATCTTCTCAAGTTCAAGGTACGTGTTCAATGTATCTACTTATGCTAGAAAGAAGAGAAATTGGGTCATTGGTCCCATATGTTGAGCTTTGGTGGTACAATGAACGCCCATTTGCTTTTTCAGCTTCGTTGAGCTCACTTACCCGTTGCAAAGCCACGGAGACTCGGTTTCCGAAGAAACGATTTAAAAGAGTGTGGGCAAAGGCTTACAAAGAATCCGTAAATAGTTCTGGACGAAGAGGAGGGAGGGTGAATTCATATAGCGGCTGTAGAGAGACAGGCCTAAGGGGATTCCCAGTCTTATGTTGCGACTTCCGGTTTTGTGCAGCAAGCGAAGACAGATATACCCCCACTATAGCTGCGACCAACGCCTATATGTATATCATATGTGATGTACCTCGATGGAAAATCAGAGGCCTTGAGAACTGGGGCTCGCTCATGTGCTCTTTTATGACACAAAGTTCAAGCCTACTTTTCAAAGAGCTGCTGAAAGTTCTGCTAGAGGTAGCAGCTATTGTTCGATCAGTTGCTGTTGTTCCACGAGGGACTTAGGTAATCGCGGCCTTCTGATAATCGGTTTACCACGAGATTCTCTCTGCTATACGCCGAACCAAGCACGGGCGTCGGCCTCTTCAAGCAACTCCTCCACCATGACCACGAGCATAGGATTCTCACGTTATTCCGGAGATATCAAGGCTCCTCGAAACAATCGGGATAACACCACGGCCAATGCGGCTCACATAACATTCAACCAGTCCCGACCACCTATGTAGAACTAGATGTTGGTCACCAGCACAGCAAGGGCATTAAGCGGCGTTGCTTTGGGTTGCTCCAAACCCTCCTAGTTACCATATTCCGGTTTCGTGGCGCTCTAGGATCTACCGGGCTCACATTCCTCAGGCGTTAGGATAACTCCCCCACCTGTCTGTTCGTCTTTATATTACCATCGTCATCGTCGTCGTCATCATCATCGCCATCATCATATCGATGGCATTTTACCAGCGCTCTAAGAGTCGTCGGCGGCGCCTAGGAATCCCAAGAGCAAGCAAGTTTCGAGATCCACACACACTCTTTCCTGCAGAGGTCACAGCCAGCCCACTTTGGACTGCAACCCCTCGTCACCCCGGTATCTGTGCTGGGCACCCCGCACTTTGAGGGTGCTGCAAATACCCTGTGCTGTTTGATCAGTAGCTTTTCGCTGATATAACGAGACCCAGCAGCCTCAGATTCGATTTTCCAGTTATTTAGGTGGTGGTTAGGTTAGGTAGCAGACGCGTCTGGCTGTTATCCAATTTTCTAACCTACGGTCTCGGGGTCTTTCGCGTCGGCTCTATTTTGCTCGAATTACTTCGTAGGGAAAAGTCATGGTTGTGAACAGGAGCACACGGGAGCGACCTTGCATAAGGCGTACGGTTTGGGTTACGGAGGCGGCTTCGAGGGAAACACCCCTGCTTGGGAAAACAACATTAAAAGACTTTTCTACGTCAGACTCCGGCGTTAGCGCCAGCCAATTGATCGTTACAAACCCCGCCTCGTGCTTGGCATCCATCATGAAGGTTGAAGGTTCACGAGTCTGTCAGGCTTTAGCCAACAATCGGAGCTGGACGGGCGATCCGAGCTTCGACAGTGGGTCCTGTGTGAGAAGCTCGTGACCAATCTAGCCATCGCAAGAGGATCTAGCTAGGAGCTTATTCCGAACTAATCTAGCCGCCGAGCCTCTTACGGAGCTTCAATCGATCCATCAGCCGACCGTACATGCTCGGCTGTTTGTCAGGAACATTCAAAGGCAACTCGGTCAAGTCTTTGGAACTGCTGTATAATTAACTAGAGTTACATAGCGGCAGCAGGTGCCTTGACAGCAACGCATGTCGTACCGGGATGTGGATATCTGAGCAACCTGGGTTCGGCCGACTCCCTATGCGGGCTCCTCTTCCCTGGGTAGAAGCAACCATTCACGTACCCGAGGTACCCTTTAAAAATAATGGTCATGAGACCCTTTTTCTACACGCTAAATCAGAAAGTTTGAAGTTGAACGTATGCGAAAGGGGGTTCCTCTGAGGGGACCCATGGACGAGTCATTGCGCGCGTGATCGATCACACGGAGTACCTTACCTTGCTTCTTGGCCGTCCGATGTTGTGCAATATTTGCTTTGATAAAAGGGCCGTTGAGATATAACTCGGTTCAACGGCATGTCCAATTTGACGAGACTTGGGGCGCACCCAGCTAGGACGTTATACAACCCGATCTTGCCCCTACGAAGAAGCCGGCCCTGACGCTTCGGTATCTTTCTCTCTCTCTCTCCCCCCCTTTTTTCTAAACTATTTTTTGGGCCACTTCTAACGAGCTCAAGCCTCAAATATAAGTTTTCAATACACCGCCTACAACGACCTCTGTCAAGGTCACGGCACTTACATGACCCAGGACGAATCAGCTCTATAGAGAAGCTGATGGCTCGCCGATTAGCTGCCCGCCAGCCAATTACTCGGGTAACCCTTTTCCAAAGGTCGGCTTTCAGGGCCTTACAAGGAGCTCCCTGGCGCCAAATTTATAAGAGGCACATGTATTATGGCTTCGTCGATTGGTGGCACTGGCAGTTCTATAATTAAATCCAGTTGGCCCACCAAGGTCAAATCGGCAATTCGATACCCTTTGGAACCAATCGTAAGCTGGAGTCTGTGGTGCAGAGCTGAAGGCGTTTCTGGCGGTTGGGGCGACTGCGTACTGGTAATAGATGATTCCCTGTCACCCAAACGTCCAAGTTAGTAGTGACCGGGGTTGGCAGTAATAATGCTAACTGGCAGGTTAGGTAGGTACTCCGTAAAGCTAGCCCCCCCTTCCGGCTCTTAAGGCATAACCACAGCTGGCCGTACAGCAATACCTACATTGTGGAAAGTCCCGCTCGATGCGCCCCAGCTAGCTCGACCTCGCCGAATCGTTAATTGAGAGCTAAGTGCCTTTCGGCAGCTCTACCGACAAATTATCCATGTCACCGGAAAATCAGCAACAAGGGCGGTACTTGCCTAGCCTTTAACATCTGGTTTGTGCCTGATAACGACCCGTAACCGCTATGGTAGGGTTAGCTTAGGGTCTCTCTCGGGGTTAGGTAGTTAAGGTTAGGGTTAGGTCCCAGGGGGCTGGGGGCCTGCGAGAGGCGCTTTATCTGTGTATATGGCCTCTAATTATATAATGATGTTGCGGTGATACTGTTGTAATTGCGCAATGGTGGTCACGTTAATAGTAATGTTAGTGGTGATGATAAATGGCAAAAGTACCAGCCCTGCCCCTAGCAGCTGCCTAGTTGCTCACTACTAGGTAGTTTATAGGGTGAAGGGTATTTATTAGTGCCAGGGTGTTATCGCGTTTCGTTCGGGTTAAGAAACGATTCGGCAAGGTTAACCTAGCTGTGTCGGGTTGTCCAAGGTCCTGAAATCCAATAGCCTGGTCTGGTACCACGACACATTGGCACGTGAGTGTTAATGCATGGCCAAGCTTCCTTCCATTGGGACTTGGGCAGTTCCACATGATGCGCAGAGTTACGTTCAGGACACCACGAGAAGTATAGACCAGCCAACCTATCGCGTTGTCCCCTTCAGGCCTGCATATGGGCAAGAAGCCGCGAATCAAACGCGTTGGCCGCGCTGTGCCTGGCTTTCTCGCAAACGTCTACTAGCTCACTCATGATTGGGCCACATTCTTAATCGTGTTCCGAATGTCCCTATGGGCATCCTACTGCTGTACGTAGACGCAAGGGTACGTTTCTGTCCAAAGGTCAGCGTGCATGATCATGATGCACGATAACATACCCTTAGGCCTACTCGGCTACATGAGTATAGAGTAACAGCAAGTTGCCATCGGCTATGCGTTACGCAAGTGATTATGTAGGCTTAGTCGGCGGGATCCAGAAGTCTATTCTCCCAGATGTGAAGGTAGTAGTTCTTCCTCTGGCAAGAGGTGGCAAGAGGGCCGAAAGCTTAGGTATCAGAGTCTATGTCGTCGACGACCTGTTCGATATCTAACCCTGGGCACCGACTTCGATTAGAGAGACGGAGCCGACATCCCTCGCTTATGCCGGTCGCTAGCGTATGCTGCTCAAGTAAATAGCGGTATATGGTATATACGGCTTAGAAGCAACAACCGAGTCTCAACGGTGGTTCGGCGGGGGGCGGGCGGGCACATTGGTTAGCCCTAATACCGCATGTTTTAGACGTCGCTACGAAACCTTGACGCCGGGCTCACCGGCCGGGAGACAGGAAAACGGATATGTCACGTATTGGCGTTGACCAAGGTATCTATCTACCTAGTTTATACCTAAGCTAGCTGTGAGTTGAATATTTCTTAGTTTAATGGCCTATTATCACAGATCTGCGTACAAATGCCAATGTTGTCAGTACTCTCATAGCTTTGGATACCAGTGGCTCTCCTTTCTGCTTATGCCGGTGGTGTTCGTGCCAAGTTGCTTTTCCTCTCCCCTCGACCACGGCTGCCCGCAAGCATACCGTCCTTTAAACCCAGTCGCACCCTCTATCGATCTCGGGCTCAAGTCCTCTATTGTTTCCAACAAAGCAGGACCATCATCTTTGCTCCGCAGGCTTTCCCATATCTGTCACAGCGCTCCTGACACTTTCAACTGGAAGCATTAGTATGTTGCGCTACCAGAGGCTCCAACGTTAAACTATGGTAGGACAAGCCTTGCCCATAGCCGTCTATATACAGGTCCAGTTTATGCATCGCGTCGTTCTATCCGGCCCTGGCATTTAGCTCAGACATTTTTCGTTACACTGTCACGACATCCAAGACTTCGGCGCCAGTGGTTTGGGCGTCGAGGCTTTGCCGATATTGTATACCTTCCTCAGGATATAGGTCTAGGTGTTACAGTTGACTCTAGCAGATCGCCTGCGTTATCTAGTAGATAGTAGGATATCTACTAAGGCTTTCGTTCATTCGTGTGATCTGTCTTATGTAGAGTATCCTATGCTGGTTGTCAGCTAACTCGGGCATAGGCGAATCCTTTGGATTGAACTTGACCTCGCCGTCCCGGGCGCATGATAGGCGCATCTCTGGCTCGTACAGTCTATTACGTCTTATGGTCTCCCTGATAACTTTGAAAGGGGCAACAACCGTTTGAGGGACAGACGATGCTCTATAATATGAAATCCATATCCTGTTTTCGTCGGCCCCAACACTAACCACTTTCGCGTACCGGCCTTCGGTGTGCCCTGTCACCGACAGAAAAGGGCGACTTCTCTGCAGCTATCCTCCTATGGCATCATCTTATAAATGGGAATTGTCATGGCCTTATCTTATCAGGCTTACCCCTGGAATCATATCTCAGGGGGGTACAGCTTCTGATTCGACTTACGATCCCTGTGTTCCTTAATCGTCTTGGGGTTCTTGAAAGATGCTCGACTGAAGTCTACAATGCGATGCAAAATAAGTTGAGTATTCCCTATTGGATCCAATTGACCGGGATCGAGTCATATCCTGACTCCGGAAGTCTCTGCATCCTCCAAAATCTTGTGTATTCTTTGGGGTCAGAGACGCAGTGCCTCCTATCGACTAATGGATAGATACTGTCTATGGACGATGTCCAACAGCTTTGATCCCGCATTCGAGTTTAGGCTTCTCGTTGACATGTCATGTTTCTCCAGACCATGGTTTGCTTCAGCCACGAGATCAACGAACATTGAGCGCTCTGGGACGAGTTCTACAGACGCGTCGAGCGAGTTGACTTATACCGCTGTCCCAGTTCGAAGTACAGCGTTCGGTTTGCCAAGATCAAAGATCTCAACATGGTACTGTGCCTTGTGTCGCACCACACCATCCGTTATACCCGGTTATATTGTCGGATTTACAACAGCCAGGAACTCTTCGAGCAGCACTCTGGCCTTCACCCTGAACGAGTGATTCACACCTGGAAGCAGTGGAGGATGCGTAAGGAGCACTTGATGAAAAGAGACTGATAGGTCATCGTGCACTTGGAAACGCGCGATTCTCTTAATAAGCAAAAAGAAATAGTGCTCTCCGAGACCACTTTTGGGAGCTGTTCCAGATAACCCACATGCACCTAGTAAGATATCAACCAAAATTCCTACAACGCCCACTCTCCTCGATCGAAAATACCATAGAATATCCAGAGCAAAGTGGGCGGCCTAACTTCCACCGAGCTGAAATATACCTATTGTCAAGAATATAGGTCGTTGCGACCTCAAGTAGAGCATTTGCCATTTCAAGACAGGATAGCGAGTCGACGCCACACCCTCTTAAACAGACCGTTGGTGTTGCAATACAGTTCACGTATCAGATTTACGAAGTAGCATGGTGTTAATCACTCCTTAGTCTCTCACTTGATGGAACTCCCAGACCGAATTGGCGAGTCGCAATAGGGGGGAGGTTCTTTTCTATGGCTACATATGCCCTCGTTGGCCGTATCTCACCTTGTCTGAGATCGGCATTGCTCTGCCAGGGTACGCTCCCCTAAATACCTACCCTTAAAGCGAGCTATCCCTGTAGGCTCATAGAAGGAGGGCTATATTATGCCTCCTATGAATGAAGCCGACAAGCACCTGGGCATGCATGATGAAGCGCTAAAGATATGACAAAAGATATTGACTGGCTCTTCAATTCGAGACAAGGACTTCTAGTGAAGTCGACCTTGCCTGCAAGTCTCGTCATACACTACGTACTGCCTTGTTAACACCTGCTTCTCCGCCCCTTCCTTGACCCGAGCCCTACCAAACCCCCGCGCGAACCGCACAGCCATGTAGGCAATTTAACTCCACGGCCAACCAAGCTTCAAACCCCGATGGAAATCTAGATTCGCCTATCAACAGCTTTATCCTTTTCAGGATAGTATTACGAGATGTCCTTTCGCGCCGTTGCTGTAGAAGCTGGGAATAGATGAATTTCTAAAGATACGAGATTCACACCCTAAAACGATCGGACACACCCCCCCAAGATGGCAGCAATGTCGATCTGTGAGCTGTCAAGTTGCTTTATGCCATTCACTTGCGAGACAACAGCCAAGGGCATTGTCGCCATCTCCCAGTGACGATGGGGGTTTCCGGATCAAGCGACCTGCATAGCATATGTATTATGCCCATATAACTGCAGCCACAAACTGAGCATACAGCGCCCCGACGTATACAGGACGGAGCGGACTGAACGTGGTCATGGCATGCATTTCCTTCAGACGCATGTTCTGGCCTAGCATGCCTGCCATTGGACAGCGGAGCCAGGAACGACGTTTCGTCCTATCACCGAACTATAAGCGGAATGTTGAGTAAACCGGGCCTATCGGAGCTGGGGTTCCGAGGCGAAGCTGCAGCTATGGAACTCGGCGTTGGTTGCGCCTTGCGCCTGTGATGGACGGCAACATGCTTTCTGCCCGCCTATGAAGCTCTGGCTTCCCTAGCGCCATCCTTTGCACGTGTCTCTTGCTTTTCCTGGATCCGTTCCTTCGCATGAGCTCAGGGTGTACAGATAGCGAGATCGCCACACGACGGATTTCCCTATAGGCCAGCCAGGCTATGCCAACCCACGCATCAGTCCCCGCCTGACGCAGAGGACGGCCGCGAGATGTGGAATGCCGTCTTTACGATAGCCCTCGAGACCGCTCTGGATCGCGGCCTCGAACCGGTGTACTAGTTATTGAATATCCCCAACGTATGTCAGGTACGGAAAGGGAGGAACGGAAGCGATGAATGCCACATCGCCCTGCTTGGAGGCACTCTTGGTTCCTTGTTGAATACTCTAAAGAGACGGGGTTCCGATCAGATCGCCCCATTACACGAGGTTGGTTCCCCCCCTTTTGCAGATATGTGCCGACTCTGGGATCGCGCCGCGTATTAGCACCTGCGCAAGGCTAAAACCGGTCGCCGCCTCGCTGGGACCGCCTTGTTTCCGGTATTCTGGCTCAGACTTAGTCTGCAGCGAAGATTTTAGTCGGCGGCAGGTATCGACATTGTATCGATGCTTCTGCAGAATTGAAGGAACGACGATTTCTCTGGTGTCAAGACAAAGACGGCTCCACTAAAGACCAACGCCCGGGGCTGCAGTGGCATTACTATCAGTTTAGGCTCGGCAAGCCCAGCCCTACCTGTCGCGCACCCCCGTCCATTCTCCTGCACCAGAGATGGCAGGCCCCTGCATCTACCAGTGTCTTGTACGTACTACGTTATGGGATCCTTGCGTAACAGCCGCGAAAGCACCGGGGGTCGAATGTCTGAGCCGGTCCGCTGCTTACGTGCGAAATTGCGTGGCTCAGCCGACGAACCCGGCTGCTTGGTCCGCCGGCACTTGCAAACCACCACGTCAGCCGCACCGACGGAGACCTGAAATGGTATGCTTTCCTCGCCAAAGTCCGCCGTCGGCGGTTAGAAGAAACCGGTATGCAGGCGTTCTTGCACACGCCCACGGTATTGATGACGCGGACGTCCACGACAATCGTCGATAAAGGTGGCTTTGGTAGCTCTAGAATGTTTCAATGTGTTCGCCAAGGCCCCGGGAAAGCAAGGCACGGCTTCGCAGAGGTCAGGAAGAGAGTCTCGAGCGTCTCGACCATACAGGATTCCTTGTCGGGTAGGGTAACATCAAGGTCTGGGTCCTTCCCTCGGACTCTGTGCCTTCAATGAGGACTCCCAATCGAGAGTAATGACACGTCTTCCACTCTCGCCGGGATTCCGGTCGTCTGCCCTGGGAGCGCAACGCCGGACATGGAAAGTGGCCATGCTCTTCAAAAACCCGGCCAGCTGCGTTGAGTAGGACAGCCGCTATCCCTCAAATTGGGCACCTTCCGTTACGATGGAATTGATCCCTTACCCAGCTCCCGACCTAATGAAAAGGTGCTGAGCATAAGAGTACTGTTACACAAAACAAGGGGCAATATCAAGAGGCTTTTAGAATGTTCGATGTCCCTCAAGCATGCCAGAAGCTGGTCGTCCACTAGACGGCCAGAAACGAATGGCGGAGCATGTGCTCTCACGGGACGGAGTTTCGCAGTACGAGTCGTTAGATCAAGTATCGATAATAAGTAGTCGACGACGATCGTTTGGCTCCCCGTTGAGAAGTTAGCCATATCCTTTTACCCCGTAGCATTTAATGCACCCCCCACTCCCGTAATGAGACGAGACAGGGAAAGTGTATGACCTCGATTAAGAGTAAAATGGACATGGGTAGTCTAAATGGCCACTAGAGAGAAGAACGGTGTTGACGGCACGACAGTCGCTATAATTGGTCTATGTTTATCTAATATCAATTTGTCCATCATCGAGACGATCCATAACCAAAGTAGTGGTTTCGGTGGGATACCACGGGATGGGAGGAATAGCGGGTAGAACTTGGAGGGGGGATTGGGAGATGCTGATGGAAGGACCCTAGGTATATAATTCAAGTCGGGATTTCCGGCTATGCAACCCCATGATCCAATTATTTTTAGACTTATGCTGTGTACCGCGATTCGTTTTACTGTAAAGGCTGTATCGTTAATGATTCGTCCGGACTCTTCAATTCGCTGGCCCCAGCCTCTTAACGGTAGTGCTTAGGTAGTTATACAAAGGCTATACCTCTGTCAAGGACATCAGGAAGTCGCTAAGAGCATAACTCGGTGCTTGTCTCATCTCCAAATTGAAATAAATTGTCGATAACTTGACCTTGTATGAGTGTACAAAATCCGGGGTGGCGAGTATCGTGAACGTCAGCTGAAAGTTGTATGCATCAAACAGGGAAGTGTGTCAATTGCTCCCTTTAATCGAGCAATCGCCCGAGCATTCATTAAAGATAGCTGCCCATTTCGTATAGGCTGTCGCCCAAATTGCCTCTTCAACGGAGTTTACTGTCAATATATGCCATCGCTACTGAGCAGATACCTGTGTAGTAGGCAATCTATTGTGTTTTATGTATTTATGCGTTACGTATCCTTCTAACGGTCAATTAGCCCCTCTATGTGCCCACTCTTCCAATATCAGTTAAACTCATATTCATCTAGCACAACTCTCTCCCCCTTAACTGGGTGTTCCTAGTTAGATACTTGTTATGCGATTTCTTGAAAACAACTCTTCGCTTGGAAACAGATCACCCTAATACTAAATGGTCGCAATTCAGAGGGTTTCAGACCTCCATCTCGAGAGTCCCAAAGCTTATGACATCTTTGACATACCAGCCAAGGCTCCCTACCTCGCGCTACTAGGCGACATTGGCTATATAAAGCACGCCGAAGAGTATACTGCCTTTCTCGAACGACAGCTGTCAAGTTTTTGCGTGGCGTCCCTTGTCCTGGGCAACCATGAGCCATGGCATTTGAGCTGGGAGCATTCAAAGAATGTGATGCGGAAATTTGGAGAAGAAATACAACAAAAGGGAAAAGTCAACTCGGAACTAGGTTAGTTTGTTCTTCTGGACCAGGCCCTTTACGACATCGACAACGCGTCGGAAGACCCCGTCTCAATTCTGGGATGCGCGCTTTTCTCAAGGGTGCCTGCCGAGTCAACAGAAGCGGTTAGTTCCGGAGTCAACGACTTCTATCATATTAAAAATTGGACGGTCGAACAGCGCAACGCTGAGTTCGATAGGGGATCTTGGATGGTTGAATGAGCAAGTGGCGTCACTGGAGGGGACGGGGAGGAAAGCTGTCATCCTTACCCACTCTAGGCCGACGTTGGATGAACAGGCTGTTGACCCTAGGCACCGCCTCAGCCCCATTCTGCCAGGTTTTGCCTCAGACGCGAGTGATCAGCCATGCTATTTGGGCGAAAGTGTCAAGCTCTGGGCGTCCGGACATACACACTTTAACTGTGATTTCGTCGATGCGAAGGCAAAAGAGACTCGTCACGAATCACCGAGGGTACTATTTCGGTCAGTCAGAAGTTTTCAACGGGGACAGAGTGATCGAGCTTTGAAACACGGCGGGTCTTTTGAGTCACCTTTAAGCCAACAAGATGCCTGATTATAGCGTTGCTAAGCCGACGCAACGGCTGTCCCCCTGGACGATCACTGCTAGGAAGGGGTTGTTTGGAAATGATTGAGCAGCCTTCGATCTACTGCTCGAATGCACAGCGAGGCCCAGCCTCGTCCTCCAGCATGAGTCATTCTTTCCGCTCCTGGCACCCACATCTCGGGGTCCTCCTTCTACAGCGTCAATTTGATGCTAGCCAGTTTCACGGGCCAAGAAGACTTTGCCACCGCCTCCAACAATCTAGCTGCATCCTCGGCGTCATGGCGGCTCTTAGCCTTGTCCTCGCGCATGCCACAGGAGAAGATCTTGGAAACTATAAGGTCCTCTGGAGCGACATAAGGTATATGTCCCGCGGGTATGTCACCGACTCTCTTCGCCGTCGGTGGATAGTATGCAGCCTAGGTATGTCCGTCCATAACGGAAATAAGTGATTTAGGAACCGCGAGGAGGTATGCCTGCCATTGTGCAACGAACTCGATCTGGATGCGCCTGCCGCTTGGGCTTCTATAATAGAACCACAGGACCTTTTCGACGAAAGGAGAGTTACAAGCGCCAGGAATTTGGGCTTGACACTTTTGGGCCATCCATTGTTCTAATGAAGTCGACGTCCTATTCTCCTTGTTGGCAGCGATAGTTGCGTGGCAACGGCAATAGGGATATTGCCTAGGTTGTGCGCCCTCGGGGCAGGAACTTTCACAATTTTGGGACAAAAGAGACATAGTAAGCGATGACTGGATAAAAGGAGAGGACACTGCTTGTGCTAACTGCCCCATGTTGTTAACGGCCGCGGGTATTTAGGCATATATATATTCACAGCGTAGACTTGAGAATCAGTCCTTTTAGTGAAGCGCCGGGCGTCTCTGCGCCGTCAGGAGGGCCCTGATGTTAATGCGAGAAGTTGATAGGGTAACTCGGATCTAAGAACGATATTGGAGCACTACGGCCCCGGTCACTGGACAACTCCTCTTCGCAACGGTAAAAAGACCACACGAGGCAGCCTTTGAGCGTTATCGAAGTGGTCTTTCAAATCTCCCCCGATTCTGTCCGTATCTAACCACCATGATTCGTACTGCGTAGCATCTCGGCCGTAGCGATTGACAATAAGATTAATATCTTGACATCCTAGAGGTTGAGGATAGTAATTAGTGGGTCAGCTGGTGTCGAAGATGGTAATGAAGCGAAGCGAATGCCATTGCTGAGAAAGTTGCTTAAAGCACTTGACTACATCCGTCCCTGACGTCCAAATAATAGCCGCGTGGACTACATGTGAAGAGATGGCCTTGCTGGCAAACTCACGACCCGGCAGGCTGCCGCAGCGGGACCCAATCAGAGAATGTTGGTTGCCCAGTTGATCCAAGGACGGCAGCTTGGACCCAGCTCGACAGGCGTGAAAGATTTCTGCATGATGTACCTATCATCACAGCATACACGGCCGATTGCCGACGAATCCCAGTCTAAGGGTCACAGTTGGGTGATGTTTCCATGGGAGAAGACCTCTGTAGCAAAAAAAGTTGTCAAGGCGATTCGCCATGTCTGATGGCGCAATCCTAGGGGCAGTATCTGAAGGAGATGAAAGACAGTTCCCTTCGTAGCACATCTTGGCAGTCTGACGGTCCCCGGGAGCGGTGATGTGCTCCATGTGTTCTGTGAGTGATATAGATCTAGTTCCGTTCCGCATGAACTACATACATAACGCACAGCAGTGGCTACCTAGGTATAATCTTAGTGGGGCAGATTTGCTTGCGGTCGAATGAGCTTAAGTCAGTGTCATCGTCGATGCGGCACACGGACCAATCGAAAAGCGTTTCTATCTCAAAGTGCAGCGTGGGATGTCTATGTAGATACATATCCCTTGCGTTCGACTGAGAAAACAGAAGGCATCTGTTTTCGAGGCATCACCAGCTTGCTTAACCGCGAGTCTCACAACAAATATATATATATTTGAAAATGAAAAATAAAAATTGTGTCGGCATTACCGATTAATACACTCGGGGATGAGCTGGTCAAAGCCACCTCTCGTCTCTTAGCAGAGGCCGGAGTGCCTTTCGTCTTATGGGGAGACTATCTCCTAACTATTTACGGAGTCCCATCAATTATAGGTGCGAGAGCCAAGCCATTCCCACCTGTTTCATTCCAACTCGAATGTAGGGGATCGAGTTTGTTGTGCCGGATGAGAAGGTTCCTACAGCTGTCGAAACATTAAAGAAGTCGAATCTTTTGCCATGCCCTGATCCTCAGACATGTGTCGTATCTGGAGAACATAGTCAGCAGCTAGTTCCGGGTTTTCACATGCATATCAAGACCCTGGATAGCGGTATCTCCATACGTCCGCACTCTGATATATTATGGTTCATCCCACCACCGACAGACATCGGGGTAGGAGCCAAACCTGGAACAATATCTTCGTCAGACTACATTCTAGCATCCGATCCTTCTCTTCCTCGCCCGAGACCCTGTCGAGGTCATGGAGCATTATCGGACAGTGGACACACCGTTCTCGTCCCATCAGCGCATATCGTCTTGGAGGCATTCATTCGTCTTGCTAGCGCTCACCGCGGCTACTACGACCTCTTCTACCGCAGTATGGTCACATACTTCGAAGAGTATGTTCACCGGATAAGCTTTGGGATGATACGCAGCTTTCGGCCCCATGTCGGACTTTTTGGCGCCAGCTGCTGGGAGGCAGGTGGGCAGTGATAGATCTTATGGACGACCTCCAGATTGCTCTTGGAGACGAGTTGTTTAGACTTTGACGAGGACTCAGGAGTAGAACTCGCAACAAATATTAGCATCGACAGCCAAGAGAGCCACAAGCTAGGCCCGTGCCTCGGAACACCCATACCGGGCCGGACGGCACCTTGCGGGACGATCTCTAGCTAGTCTCATGCCAATACACATTGGTATGTTGCTAGGGTGGTGTTAGCTCTTACGGGTACTGTAACCAGGTACACGCACACATATATGCGACTAGGGCCAGCGGCGGTAGACCCGAGAGATAATCTTGTGAGTTCAATATGATGGGATATGAGTGACCCCCAGCAGCCAAGCCAATAGTCAAGGCCACTTTTCCGAGGCTAAAGTTGCTCACGGCACTATTAACCTCTATGCAACCCAGACGGCGTCGAAACAGATTCGCATGCCTCTCTACACCGTCAGCGCTCTCGCGCACCCAGAAAAATGTGCGCTCGAGCACCGAGAACACGAATGAGCTGGGAAATGCATCGACACATCGAGTGACCCCGTGCTTGGTGCACCGCCCTGCCTCAGCGCGCCTTCCGCTTCGACAGTCGCGGATTCCATCGCGGGAAAACGGAATATGGTCGATCTACCCGATATCCTTTCCAACAAATAGGCGATCAGTATGAGACCGAAATGGACACCGGAGGGTCGTCTCTTCGACAGCGCTCTATCCACGAGCCTCGCTACTTTCTATGCGCGAGGCTGGTTCACTTCCAGACAGACCACTACGATAGCGGGAAACTCCTTGCAGATACCATAGTCTCCCAATATGCCAAACTCCTTCTGGGAACTAACCAACTCTGTAGTCGGTATCGTCAGTATGGGGCTTATCCATATGCCTATTGTAACGGCGTGTCACCCGCCTAGGCCGTATATAATAGAAGCCGCTCGTCGAATATCCTTCCTATCAATAGACCGTTGCACGTACGCGCAGTACACTGGAGACAGCTTCCGCTTGCAGAAGGGGTTTCATTTGCCATCATACTGCAATCAGAAAGCTGAAGCTTTGAGTGGCTTATATGTGGATTTATATGACGTGTGGTAAGAGACAGCTGCTGCTGCACCCGGAGTAACCACGAGAAGCTCCCGGTTGATACTGTGGCAGAGCTGTCTCTGTGCAGGTTGACTCGAGACATTGCACGTGATTGACGGGAGGCATGAACCATGCATATGAGCCATATATTCTTATCCACGTAATTTGATGCCATTGACGTAGGAGGCCCCAGGTTGTCAATGATGTTGGTCGTGAGTGGTATCAGAATTTTATTAGTTTGTGTTGTTACAAGCCAACCAGCGGGCTACCACTCTGTCCTGTCGCCATGATGGATAAGTGCCTCAACGCCAGTGCCGCCCCTATTACCCTTTCGAGAGGGATGCTGTTGACACGTCTCCCAACCGTAATGTTAGAAACGGGCAATTCATCGGATCCAATTTCTGCCACTCCATATCTAGGAAAGAGGGGAAAGGAGTCTAACATGTCGTCAGTGATGTCGCTCAGGTCAAGCCTCTCACGAAGGAGTGCCCATACCGGATGATAGAAGGCCTAGGGTCGCTGCGGGTATAGCCTGCGGAATCCTGTTAGCTTGCTTCGGTCTATGAAGGCGATGGCGGCCGCTTCGGAGGTGGCAGATGCGGCATACCGAGGTATAAGATCAGAGGAAGATAGCCGCTGGAAGCAGGTTAGCCTGAGTTCCAAGCGGTCCCTTTGGAATGAATATCCTACTAGTGCATTGCGACTCTGGAGATCTCAATGATCTTTCCAATGCGCTCCTAACGCGGGTATTAGATCGATTGTCAAGGATTGTGTGCCCGGGCTGTTCGCACCTTTGATTCCTCGGAAAGGGTGAACATCTTGTCGGTCGAACAAGGCTGACTTGTGCGTATCGTCGGCGCGCGGAGTGATTATGTCCTTGGTTGTTCACGTTGGGAGCAATAAACCTTCTCTGGCGTTGCGAAGATGGCGATGACGATGCTTTTCCTTGTCCCACCTGGGCAATGATTTCAGAAACTCTTCAAAATTCGATGTCAACCGACAAGGAATGCGCCGCCTAAGCTCACTATCTTATCTATGCCTGCTAAGATATCTGGGTATTTATGTGTATAAGTAGGGTTACAACTCCGAGGGGTATTCTTTGTTAGCTACCTTCCCTGGACCACTCTACCCCCATATGAGGCTAGAATGTAACCTCCAAGGAAGTTGTATGGAATATCCAGTGGCATTTCGGCCAAGATCGATCTTCGTCACTTCGCAATTGAGGGAAACACTGGCAAACCATCGCAGCATGTTTACTCCCATACAAATTTGTATGAGATTATACCTGATCCTACAGTAGACGGGGTGGAGGCAATTAGCAAAGAATACGCCTTGGGGTTGTAGTAGGTACTCCGCAATCATTCGGAGCAACGCCGAATCATTGAGTGTAGGTGTTTTCCTATGCTTACATAAGTACCCGGTTTGGGCCAGTAGCTTAAGCTCCATCCAAAATGTTACAAGGCTGGAGGCAAAGCGTGTCACGCACGGAGCATCACCAACACGTCGTTAAGTAAAACATCGCAACGAACTTCAAGATCGACACGCCATCATGTCGGGCGCAAAGCACTGGTGAGTATCCTTCACTCATGCACGGGTCTCTAGACTTGACAGCGCTAAGAAGCGGGCTTCTAGGGAGCAAGACAAGGAAGCTACAGTCTACGTGGGAAATATCGACGAGCGCGCGACCGATGCATTGATCTGGGAGCTCATGGTCCAGGCAGGGCCGGTAGTAAATGTCCACCTGCCCAAGGATCGAGTTACTCAATCTCACCAAGGGTTCGGCTTCGTCGAGTTCAATGGAGAGGTCGACGCTGACTATGCCGCTAAGATTATGAATGGCATCCGGCTCTACGGAAAACCTCTGCGCGTCAACAAGGCGTCCGCAGACAAGCAGAAACCCCTCGAGATTGGCGCCGAGCTTTTCA
This sequence comes from Monosporascus sp. GIB2, assembly GCA_004155935.1. NCBI lineage: Eukaryota > Fungi > Ascomycota > Sordariomycetes > Xylariales > Monosporascus > Monosporascus sp. GIB2. The sequence goes on from QJNV01000228.1 coordinate 90,851, forward strand.
TTGGAAATCTGGATCCCATGGTCGACGAGAAGGTTCTCTACGATACGTTCAGCAGGTTCGGCACCCTCATTGCGCCTCCGAAGGTCGCTCGCGACGACAACGGTTTGAGCAAAGGATACGGTTTCGTCAGCTACAGCAGCTTCGAGGCTAGCGATGATGCTATCAACAACATGAATGGTCAATTCCTTATGAATAAAGATATCAGCGTGCAGTATGCATACAAGAAGGACGGGAAGGGCGAACGCCATGGAGATCAGGCGGAGAGGATGCTCGCCGCTCAGGCCAAGAAGCACAATGTCACCATCGAGACTCAACCGATGCCGCCGGCACTTCTACAGACGCCAGGCCAAGCTCCTCCGCCTCAGACCCCTGTAGTACCTCCGGTCGTGGCCACCGGCGGATTCGACCCATCTATGGCTGCTGGCATTCCCCCTCCCCGACCAGTTGGGTTTGCTCCTCCGCCCGGCGGCCCTCGTGGGCCTCCCCCTGCATTTGGTATGAACGGCGGCCCACCACAGCCTCTACCGGGACGACCAAATGCTCTACCTCCAGCCCCATCCGGCTTACCAGCAAGACCGCCTCCTGCCCAAGGGGGTTACGGTAGTCCCGCAGACTTCCATCCAGGTGGCTTTCGACCCGCGCCTATACCTCCGCCAGGCTTCGGGCCTCCTCCTGGAAGTGCACCCCCACCGCCTCCTGGATTTGCGTCTGGCTACGGTCGCTGACGTGGGGGCGGGGATATGTCCGCTATCTTGATATCCGTTGCAGTGCGTGCAGCAGGAATCAATTGCCATTGGTCTCTACCTAGACACACGGGGATACGCGGGTTACGGAAATTCTAGCCTGCCCACCAAGGATAAGCAGCCGCTTTAAGCGGTGCCATTATAAGGTGGTCAGGAATCATATGATATGGGACTGATTAGTCATTACCTGGACGGACATCTTCCGCTCTCCAGGGATAAGCCTACAACGTGTAGTAGGCGGGTATGCGTGTGCGCTTCTGGATTACAAGATCGGAGTTGGGGGAGCGACGTTTCTGACACCGGCGGCACAGTTATGTGCCATTCTAGTCCGTCAGGCTGCGGAATAGCCCGGCCAAAGCCTCGGACGAAATCACCTTGAACCACGCGGCTGGGGAAGGTCGGCCAACTCTACCAGTTGATGAGGATGACTATGAGCGAGAGGCAATGTGTCTAGGCGCCAAAAGCACACGAATTCAGGAGGGTCTATTGCCTGTTCGTCGCTGGGCTATCTTCCATTGATCGTCTCATAAGGAGAAATATAATCTCTCTAAACCCATTAGGATGATGAGAAATCCAAAGGTGGACCTACGCCTCTCGTACCTTCCTGAACGTTGTTAGTCTTCATATCGTTTTCATATCGGTGCCCAACCCCATAGCAAAATTCGTAGGACATAACCGAGCTAGACTTCCTCCTCTCTGTGAATGCATGACTAATCTTGCTGCCTACCTACATTACATCCCCACTGGTTCTTTCGCCCCTGGTTCGACAACCATAGTACATGAAATATACACCTCAGGGGCTCAGACTTCAGCCAGTCATGGAACTGCGCCACCATCCGCATGCCCGGGTTCTGGGACGAGAAGTCCTCGGGGCCACCTATGGTGATCTTATAGAACTCGTTCCGAGGCGGCTTACGAAGCCCCTTATCATCAGCTGAATCCCAAGGGATTGGTAACAAGCGGGGGGATGCGATGCGGTACATGTCCGTGCGCAATGTCCCAGATGCCTGGGAAAGCCTCATTTTGTCGGATGGCGTCTGAGCTAGTGCGTTCAAGATAGGAAGCTGCGACGCCTGGAGTTCGCGGATCTCCGTTCGGTGGGAAGGGCTGACCAGCGCCGCTTGTGCGAATCGGCGGTTGGTGAAGCGTCGATATTTCGTATGCCATAACGGGGTAGCCTGGGTACTTGGGGCGCGGGGACTCCTGGGTCGCGCTGGTTCAAACAAAACCTGTCGGGGGTTTGATCCTAACCCTCGTCGTGGCTCTGAGAAAGATGCGCCAACCCGTCGTTACGACCACAGTCAGCCAAGGATCAGCTGGCTGCCATTGCCCCAATCGTAAAAATTTAACGTAACACGCCTTCACAGTTTGGTATGTGGCTGAGCGCTTGCTCCCCCCGTACCCGCGCCATGGCTGTTTCCTTACCAACCCACCGGGACTGGGTTTGGAGGTCTTCACTTTAGCTTGATCGACTTGTCAAATTCGTGGGAGGGAAGCACTCCACCATTATTTCCGGATATTATGAAAGCCGAGCCCAAAAGTATATAAACATATTAAGTCGGGCCAACGGTACCTGCCATCGCTGGTTTGGGAGGTACCTTTAGCGCCCCTATAGCGCCCTTGCAGCTGAAGTCCCCTATGCTATAGTTGTCCTTGATCGGGAAATAACGTCTACAAGCCACAATTGAGACTATCGGCTTGACAGGGTATGTTTGCACACTTTTGCGCTCGGCCTTCGCGCAAACGTAGAAATCAAGCTACAAGCCGATGCCCAGACGCGCCCGACGTCGTCTCGGTCCGCGTCGTACGGCGATTAGTACAGTAGTGCACAAGCATGGACTATACTAATAAACGCCGTCAGTAGTGCGTATTGTTACTAGCATTATATGGATAACATTGTATGTTCTAGACCATCCCCAGCCGGGCGCTATTTTAGCCTCGATAGTAGTCTATTTGCATCATCCCACCCGCTGTCACTCTCTCTCATGGCGCACGGAAACTGGACGAGATAGTGGTGAGGCGGTGGAGGGGGAGAAGGGGAGCAACCGAACATACTTCCCCGGATATTATCCCAAGGGCCCTTTTCAGCTTCCAAGAAAACCTAATATGGACGGGGCCCGCCACGTTCTCCCTCTCTGATCCTCCACCATGCGGGCGGTACGCAGATCATACCGACCCCCAGTTGCAAGCAGCGATCGCTGTCGCGCTGCCGGGTATCTTCCCCGCTGCACCATGTACGCAAGATCGCCGCCATGGGGAAGGGTTGGATGTTGCCCCATCTCCATGTCGGAACCCGTAGAGTTGGGAAGGGCTTGCGAAAAGACAAGAGACAGAAAATAGTTTACAGCTCCAGAAGCCCTTAGCCCACTCCCCGCCAAATGCCGTTCGTCCCCGGCGTGACACCAGCAAACGACGAGAAAAAGACCAAAATTTTGTGAGATATGACACAGAAGGCGTTCAGATCGCGCACTGCAAGATCGCGTTACCCCACATGAGCCAGTGGCTCGCGACCGTCTACCCGCTTCTCTTCTTTCTCCCCGGGGAGACGGCGGAAGGGGAAGGCGTATGCGCAGGGAGTGGGTCTCCTTTTATGACATGTCCGCTACCCGACGATTCGTGGCCGATGGGCACGGGTACGATGCGGCGCGCGTCCGGGCACCGGGCTCTGGAGTTGCATTGCAGTTGAGCATTGCGGCAGCAACCCGCTCGGCGACCGTATGTGAAATCAGCGACCGCAGGAGCGGCCTACGCTATATATTCCGCAGCGTCCGGTGAGCTCAAAGCTCGGGTTACGTACTATCTCTGTACAACAAATCGCACCCCGTTTTAATAGTGGTAAGTGGACGAGATTGCTTCGTCTTCCTACAGGCCCTTTTCGGATTTAAGGGATATAAGATGACTCCATCGGGATTCAAAGTCTGGGTCTTGTCTCGGTGACCTATCCACCATCTCTGTTGACGCCCCTTTTGGATATTGTGGATGATCAGTCCAGTGTCCTTCTGGTCCACGATTCAACGATCCCTTACAGCACAGTACCTTTCATCCCGCAGCGGTAGATGTTGAATGCTCGTGGGGGAATGTTGGAGTCTAGTCCCCAAGACTGCTAGGGCGCCTACAATACCCACGACTGCCGGTGTAGGTAGGTAAGTATCACATATGCATAAGGTCTCTGCGATGGAACGCATACTACATAAGCATGTATGTACGTATGACTTGTCATATCCGATCCAGCCTAGGCACCGTATATGGAGCAGTCCCGGCATTTGGGCTGCTCTTCTTATGCATAACACTGTCACCGCCCAAGGTACCTTGGGGGAACTATACACACAATTCCTTGACCAGAGACGTTGACGTCTGAAGCCACCTACCCTGGGTGACGAGAGACCACCAAGTACAATTGTTATTGGACCGCCAGAGCAGCGTATCATAGGGATCCCCAATCTGCGGATCTAATAATGCGAAAACGCTGACGGGACAATTCCTATTGGCTCCGTGGCCATTGGCCTAGCATATATATGCCAGAGAGAGAAAATTCTGTTCAGGTCTTAAGCTTGCGACGGTGAGAAAGTCGAATGAGGCCCCTCGTTGAGTGTTTGCTTCGTGGGCCCGATAGCGTCTGGGTGTCTGATTGAGACCCAATGTAAATTGTGAGAAGTACCCTGGCGCGGCTGTGGGATGAGAGGACGAGTTGCAGCTACATCGTCAGCGTAATCCTCATACTATAACATGGTAACTGGGTTCTCACAGCTGGCCTAGATCGTACGTCTCATACCATTTCGGTGTATGCAGTGTCAGAAAGCCGATCAGATGCGTTACTGTATAATCGTCAAGTGATATGGCTTGAAAACCAGGCTGGATTGCCAGCACACTGATTTTACCATCCCCCCGAAGTGCAAGCCAATGGCTGCCGATGGCTCACCCAGTTCCGCGCGGGAACCCGGAATTGCGGTTCGGGAGCTGCCAGGGCGGGTCGGATGATAGATTTCCGCTGCTTCTAAGCAAGTACGCCGTTTTCTATCAAGTACATATACCAAAACCGTCTGCTTCGCATGCGGCCCGTGTCCGCGCCCTTAGTGTTGAGCGGAGGGAAGACAATCGCGCCTGGCAGATCGGCAACAGCTACTTGACTTGTAGGTTGTGCTGCCTGACTGAACCAGAGAGACCAACGATTAGACCCCTGTCTCACTCACCCTGCGCGTAAGATGAGGCGAAATGATTGTACTACCCCAACGGTGACTCTCTCAGCGTATCCTGAGGTTGCCATTGCGCCCAACGGATCGGCGTCCACAAGCGTTTCTCCATTCTACACTCCTACACCTAATTTTACCTACGAGGTTTCCATGAATACGATAATACAAAGGATAGGCTATATCGCAGACCGGTTTGCAGGATATTGGAGCTTCATGTAGAACTAACACCGCTCCCCGAGTTTGCGTTGTTTAGAGTATGCATGCGTGAATCGAGTTTCAGACTGAGGGACTTGATCAGCAAATATTTCTGGCTAGAGTGAAATACGACATCGTCATTCGTCTTGGACGGGCTTTCCCGATGCTGCTATGGAGACTACGGACGAATGCTGCCAGGCGGGCACGGCAGACCTAGGGTTTGAACCCAGCAATGTAACTGTACCTGCATATGGACATTTCCAAGTTAGCAACATCAGCCGCCCGACTACCGAGATTACGCCACCTCATAGCCATGGAAAAGTACCAAGTTACGCGGAGAGGTGAGTCATTGAGGCAAACCAACATCAAAGAAGATCTCGGATGGGAGGTCAACAGTTGACACTGCCAGGTTAACCGCGCACTGTTTCGAGCCTTTCGATCTGTGTAGGCCTGGAAAAAGGGCAAAGCAGAGTAGTTGGCGATTTGAGGAGAGGACATTTTCTGCACACACAATAACCTCCAATACCGATAAATTAAGGAAAAGCTAAGGGCTTGGCGTAGATCGGTGGCAACACCTTATTTCCATAAACCCTCATCTAATTTGGGTGTAAGTTCTTTGCCACCTAATAACACTCAAAGTCTTCGAACTTTGTTATTGGCTATAAAACTTCGTTTAAGTTGTTATAAGCGATATTATTATAATATTAAAGCAGTCGCGCAAGAAATCATATTTATATTTAATATTTTATATAATTAATTAACTATATATATATATACAGCCTATATATATAATTTAAAGTATTTATATTCTTTTAAATAAGATCAAGAGAAAATGTTTTAATACAATAATAATTATAATATTAATATAAAGATAATAAATTATACTTTCATTATTGTAATTTAAATATACAATTATATAGAGTAATAGTAAAACTAATATTTTAAATACATTATCTTATATTATACATGAGCCTAAAACGTTTTATAAATTCTTATCATTACGTATCGCAAATAGTAGCACAGGCCGAAGTTTGATATGCGCCATGAATGGTTAAGCCATTGCAAAATCACTGCAAAAGCTAGGCTTCGCATGGCTAGAAGCTCACCTTTCGCATTTCCTCAATTTATCGTAAGAATAAGGTACATATCCTGTAAGCTGGTGGACTTGCCCCTGGTCATATAAGACGAAATATGAACCCTTCCGGTCTTGTCACTGGTTACTTATACCGAAAATCTCACTGCGTAGATGGGTGATCTTCCTGCTACCAGCCAGCTGGAGTCAGGATGGACAAGGGGGCCTGTCAACTCTCAGAATCGCCTGAATGTGACCTACCAACCTGCCAAATTCAATCAGAAACATCATTTGGAGGGCTACCCTGTTGATCACGCGCACCCTTGGCACCCATCGAAGGCCAAACATGTGTTTAATGTTTAATTGATATTCGGTAGTAGGGGAAGAGAAGACACTGGATGGCACACGGGTCCGATTCTAGAATGATTAGGTCAACCCGACTGGGCCCGCAGCCTAGGAATGCTACGCCTATCGACGTAAGATTTCAATTAAACAGTAAAAGGGGAATAACTTACTGCATCATGATGAACATCGCAACCACTGCGATTCCACCGGATCATAGTTGTACATCTCGTCATCTTGCTGACATTGGACGGAGCATGCATCCAGCGTCTCGGTACCCCCTACTGGTTAGAGCCTCGGGCGGAGTTGTAAATCGGGAGCTGAGGCTTTTGTGGCTTCATCGTCTGAGTGCAATCCTGGTCACGCATCCAAGTCTCTCCAAGTGGCCATGTATGCTGTTGCCAACAGATTATCAGTACCCTTCTTCTCTTGTAGACTAGTAATCACGTCCCATGATGATTCCCAGACCCCACAGAAGACGTATACCAAGAAAAGGGGCATTATCTCCCAGATACGGGTGATTTGATCCGTTGATATATGCTAGTAATCGATATTGTGAAGATGCTTCCCCGGATCCAATGGCGTTGGGGGCACGTCAAAGGAACAACGACATTGCCTTCGGCCACCAACTTGGTTACACCACTTAGCAGCAGTTAAGCCTCAGTCGTGTCGCATCTCTCCGCAGAATAGATGGTTAAGGACAGTTGAGCCACACCCTGTGATTAAATGCCACTGCGAACCCGGGGTCCATCTGAGAATTACACTCATCTAGTCCAGGCCTACACTGTTTCAGGGGCCATTCCAGCTTGAACCTTCCTTCTGATAGGTAAGTTTCTGATATAATGCCGGATGTAAATCGCCTCGATATCGGAGACGAATGGCGTCTACCGCCACTAACGACGACCTGAACTTTCAAGAAGCCGGCTTGTCTAGGCCAGATCCTTAATCTCCGTATGCTTAAATAGAATATCAGTACATAGGTAGATGCACACGCATGTTCTTATTCGTTGTTCAGTTACTTAGAAACCTGGATTTGCGGACTATATACTTTCAAATAAAAGTCCTGATTTGAAAATCATAGGAATCCTTGCCCGAGTTTCGGGCTCGAAGACAATGACTAACAGATTACCCAGGTAGCGTGAGTCCTTGAGTCTGTACGGATTGGGACAGCAGATCAAGAACTCACTCAAGATGGGCGCCTGCATACGCAGATTAAAAACACAGATGTAGGAGACGCCGATGTGCAAGTGTACGGGCATGGGTCTTGAGCTGCGTCTTTGGGTGCCGTTGGGCTTGATCGCCATCCCTCAAAGAAACGTCAAGATCGGACTTGGGCTCTGTCAGATCCCAGACGTCAGTGTCTTCTTGTAAGTCTCCTCTGTTCACTACAGTATGGAAGGGGTCGTTGTTGCAGGGCTTGTATGATCGGTCGCATGGTTATTGCACGTTCATGAAGTTAACCCTTAGTGACATCAAAGTTGGATATACGGATATATTCGCTCTTTGAAGGAGCTGTCGTAGGTACCTTCTCACTTCGTCGCTACTACATCGCAATTATGTCAATATAGCCACATGAACTTTTGTATGCATTCCTTGACTTTCGGTCGACCTGCATCGATACCTAGGAGAAGTGTTTTGAACCCCTTCCCCCCCCCCCTTTTTTCCCGAATCCGGAAGAAGTATGAGGTCTTCCACGCTAGGGCATATTCTAGCAAACCCCGGCTGCCTGTATCCCAGTCTTCGGGCTTGTCTCTTTCCAACCCCGCCTGCTGCTAACTCCACTCCTTAGCCTCACCCGTTTATAAATGTGAAAAATACTTCGCGATGTAACTCCCGGTATGCAGACACAAGCGTTGGCCAGCCTCTCGCTAGCATTTTACTACACATAGGTACCTATAATCGTCTCCAACTCTAGACCGGGGATTGACCACTTAGCTCCTTTCCTGACGCTAAGACCCCTGTCTCTCATCCGCTCCCGCTGCCACACCAGTCAAGTTTCCACAGTCTCGTCGTTCGCTCTGATGGTGAGCCAGGCGAGTGACGAATGGAAAAACACGGGGTATCGTGTTCAGAGATACGCTGACAGATTAGAAAAGGGTAAAAATTATTATCATCATGCCTGGGGATGGATGCTCCACTGGGCCGGTGACCCTCTACTTGGCCTATTCTCCGTACACAGGGCTACAGAAGTCTAATAGACGGCGGGCTTGGAGGGACAGCATAGGTATCATTACATTCGGCACACCTCATATCTCCCTATGGGGATAGTCAGTCGCTGTTTATCGGAGACAGGACCGTGAGCCGACTGTTAATCGACAAAGCCGTACGTAAGTCTATCGCTCCGTCTCGACTTACAGGATGGGCGCAATGAGAAACCCCGGAGGTACGTCTCTCAGGACAAGGGAGGCAGTGTGGGGGTCTCTATGATATGCGATGAGCACAAGATGTCCTCGGCCAGCCCCCACCATGCCAAAGCCTCCTCAAGGTCATAGTCTCAAGTCTTTTACGTACCCCGGTCTTCCAAGATCTCAATGCAGGTCTCCCAGTCGACTGGCTACTAAGATCGAACCCCGGTGCAAATCACCGAGGTGGTTTTCGAGACATGGGATATACACCCATGCACATCACACATAGGCCGAATCTATTGGCTGGTAACTCATTTGACCGCCTACGACCCTCGTTTTCAATAATTCGTACCCTCAGTAGGGTGAGATAGCTCTTCTGTTTATATTTCTCTTGGAGAAGCCATCAGTCTCATATCTGTCTTCTCTTGTTTCGCCAACGATCCTCGTAACGCTAGACGTCTTCACCAACCATTCTGGCCTAGATATCCGCTCTTCGGAGGGTGCTTCCTGACGATATCTGTCGTGGGCCATTCCGTTACTTGTCTTGTTGCAAGCGAAATGGTCATCACAGTTGAAGCCGCAGCACACCCAAACTGGGGTTGCTGGCCTACACAACAGAGTCCCGATTATGCCCTCTTAGAATCCTCGGGCCTCATTGAATATGAAGCGGGACCCACGAACCCGGTATCATTCCAGCGAACAAATATGACGTCGAACTTCATGGTAAACCCTTCGTACACCATGGCACCGACGGCAAGTATGACCCCTAACACTTTCGGGTTCCATGCCTATGTCCCGCCATCTCACAACACGATGGTGCTTCCTTTCCGGCAGTACCAGGATGGACTGCCGGCCTTGCGTAGTTCGCCGCCTGAGGATAGGAGGACCGGGGCTCCCGCCTATCCACGACAGCAGCTGCAGAGTTGCACCGAAGCACAAGGCCAGAGTCCTTCGGTTAAATCCGAACCCCTGATCTCCTCGCCAGCTTCGTCAGCACCGGGCACGCCGGCTGCGTCAAAAACAATACTGCCAAACGTGGACGATCACGGATCGAACAAGATCGTCTTCAACACAGAAGTCGATATTCTTATGAGGGCTATTCAGCAGAAGGTTAAGCATGAAGAACCGGCAGTTGACCGTGGGGAGAGTAACTATCCCTCGCCTCCGCAGCAGGACGAGGCCTCGTCCGATAGCGACTCGACATCAAGTATCCTAAAGGACAGGCCTCACGTATGCGATGTCAAGAACTGTGGCAGGCGGTTCAGCCAAAGGACACATCTCGGCATTCACTTGCGAACGCATACCGGGGAAAAACCCTATGTGAGGAGAACTCGCCCATCGGCATGAGTATGGAACCATGAGCTAACCATTGTAGCAATGCCAAATCCCTTGGTGTGGTAGATGGTTTTCCCAGCTGGGAAACCTGAAGGTACTCTTCCACCTTGCTGATGAATGAACTTTGGCATCTCTGACCCGTGGTAATAGAGTCACGAGAATCGTCACCTGGATATAAGACCGTTCAAGTGTACCGTATGCAATAAAGCCTTCCATCAGAAGGCCAGCCTCCGCATACACGAGGATATCCATAGCGGTATCAGACGATACGAATGCAAGATGGATGGCTGCCCCAAAAAGTTCGGCACGCGTGGGAATCTGAAGGTGTGTTTCTCCAAAATGCTTGCTTCAGCACTGCTAACCATGATCCTCTTATAGAACCACATGAACCGATTTCATAAACAGGCTATGGCAGAGTGGTTGGAGAGGTTCACCCAGAAAGACGAGAGCGAGTTCACGCCGACCGAGCGTGAAATGTTTACATTCCTCCATGGAATTTTCAAGAACCTCAACAAGGGTATCAAGGGCCGCGGCATTGGTCGAAGGGTTCAGCGGGTTGACGAGGTGATGAAGAGTATTGGGCTACCCAACAACCATTGTGCGGCGCAAAACTGTCTACCCATGCACCATCCTCTACCCCAGTCCACCATAGCGCCAGCGCCAACCGGAGGCTTCCTCCCTTATGGAATCCCACGAGGCGACCTAGGAAATGGCGGGATTACCTGTCGGGATACTCGTGGGACGTACGAGATGTACGAAATGGACCAGGGCAGCGTCGACGGGAGCAACGCAGGTTCAAGCCCGACGGGGGTAATCCACGCGGACGAGTGCCACCGGGGCCTCGGCTTTCAGGACCGTTTCCATGAACGGATTTACTGACACGACTGGGCGAGCCCCCAATCATCGGTGCTGACAGGAAGATGATGAGATCGCACACATCCCACAACGATTATAACGATTGTCAGGGAGATATCGACAGGTCCTAGGCATGGATAAGTTGCCATGCAGGTACCATCGCAGCAGGCAGATGTCCGGATGTCTGATCCACCTGAACAAGTTATGTTGCCCTTCACGATTGGGCGACATATCCACGACTAAGTTCGATAGCATCTTTCAAATACCATATAATGGCAAAACGGCGGCAGGGTTTGTTATCGTTTACATTTTGTCTTTCGGTCTCAGTTCCATGCGGAAATCCCTCCGTACTTTCATAAAAAAATTTTTTAAAAAAGGGAGGGGGTGGCGGCACCCCAAATCGCAGAGCTCAGGAGGGCGTATGAAGAATGAGGGCGATTATGCGAAAGATGTCCTCGGCAATCGCACTAGGTCTCGATGTTTGCAAAGAATCGCGGGCTTCAGCAGCCAAATCCATTGATCCGAGGCGGGGAAAAGGTTCTGGCATTTCTGTTGCGAGGCGGCTCCATCATCGGTTTATTGCATAGCGGGAAGGGCCTGGCTGTCTGAACTAGGTCCCTTCCGCTTCACCTATCACGCACACACTTGCGCCATCTCGCGCCATTTCTGAGTTCCGGGCGCATACGCTGAGGCTCTATGTGTGCGTTCCTTATTCTCTCCTAGCTGGAGAACGAAGGGTCAGTTCTGTCTGTTTTCTATCCGGCTTGGCTGTCTGTATCTCCTTATTATGGCTGAAGGACATAGGTCCAGTGGTCTGTCCGGTGGAAATGTGCTGCCAGCGTCATGAGCTCCGCACACGAGACATATGACGGATCCAGTTTGCGGCATAATATCATTGGGGGGGCATGGCGTTTTTTGCGTCAAGGTTACTAGACCTTTAGAGATACCCCTGCATCACACTTAAGGTTGTTAGGCCTTTGGGAGTTTTGGGATTGGAAAGCATTGGTTTCGACGGGATGTAGCGCTGTACCGTAGCAACAATCAAGCGTTTGGTCAAATTCGAATGAGATGTCCTTTACAGGTCGAGACACCCGTGCCTACTGTAACCCGAGCTCAATAGTTCATGTGGCAGAGGGCGCACCCGCTTTACGGATGAAGCACGAGGCTCGCCCGACACAGCGTTACGAGGGATGCCTGGCTCGCAAGTAGCTTGCTAACTTATTACCTAAGGAGTTCAGCTAACAGCCTCGCCAGAGACTTAGACAACTAGCACTGCTGACTTGAGCGGACTTGTCTCGGACGGAGACACGACATTGGGGTCTTCCCACCCATTACGTGCTTAATCCGCCAGGCATGTGGAATTCCCCTAAACTAGAAGGCAATGAAGGACTGGCCCACCTCGGGGTTGGAGAGGGTGGCAGGGCAATGTCTCACGTCCCCTGGTTTACTAACAACGGCGGCTCTGCTGTTCACTGCTTGCATCGCTGTCGCACATGTAGCCGAGTCGCCGTTCCGGAGTGCTTTGTCCGCCCCGCTACTGCCAATCATGCAATATGCTCCTTTCTGGCATAGCGAGCTAGGGCAGGGCGAGTCACAACGTGCAAGAGCGAGACATCTGATGAGACCACCGACAAGAAAGGGGAAAACTGTCCTATTCAAAGGAGGTAGGACCATCATAACGTCGGGTGATTGTTAAACGAGGAGTTGGTTTGAATAACTGTTAGGACATTAGTACATCAGACATCCTATCGAGTTATAGGGATTGGACCACAATTGTTAGACATCCGCGAGACTGTGCTTTTGTGCATGGCTCTGGTCTTGCGCGTGGCTCTGTTCTTACGCCAGGCAATCTTAGCCGTACCCCACAGCTCATCATTCCTCTCGGGCGTCAGAACGGCGACTAAGCTCGACATCGTTTGACTACAAGACAACCAGAAAAGTTCTGCAAACCCTGGCTTGGGGCGGTAGCAGAAGCTCCTTACATAGGCTCAGTCTCCTGGCAACAGCGCCAAGATATTGTTGTTGCAAGCTGCACTGCGGCGCATAATAGCCTGCCAAAGCCAACATAATTAACGGTCATGCCCCTCATGCCACGGTTTCGTGAGAGCGGTATTCAGCTTGTGCATACAGCAGGAGGCAAATCTAATCCCCCACCTTTCATCCCAGTGACCGCGACATGGCACCCGTGAAATCACCTTCTTAGCCACCGTGTAGCGTGGAGACGAACAAGATGTTGTCGCCGTTTTGGATCTCGTAT